>JBBPQU010000656.1:0-16582 GCA_038092655.1 Boletus sensibilis | reverse complement strand
AAGAGAGAGCTGTGGTTTTCTGGAGGTGTGAATTCCAGAAGAATACTGCATTTGCCAATTTAATATAAAATCCCATTTGGGAGTGGCGAGTATCAGGATCTGCACCCCAATCTGAGTCTGTGCAGGTGGTTAAGCCGGTTCCTGATGATCCATCAAAGACAAGCGAGTATTTGCGAGTACCTATGAGGTAATGACAAATATAAAGAGCCTTATCTAAGTGCTCTTGAGATGGATTGGCAGCCATTCACGCCATTTGTGTGACAGCATAAGCAATGTCAGGGCAAGTACCAAGCATTATATACATTAATGAGCCGATCACTGTCTGGAATCATGTCCGAAGTTCCGGGTTGACAGGGGCTACATTCTTCTCAGGTTGATAACCTTGAGGTAAGGGTGTACGAGCGGGCCTTGCATTGATCATGCCGCACCTTTCAAGTACTTTTTTGAGGTATTCATGCTGATCAATTAACAATCGGTGACCATCTCAATGGATGTTCATCCGGAGGAATTTGTGAGCATCTCCGAGATCGCGGCATTCCCACCTTTTCATAAAGGCGGCCTTTAGTTTCTCAACTAGGGCCTTTGAGGGACCGCAGAACAAGGAATTATCAACGTATATGATGGCGAGGACAAATTGTTTGCCTTTCTTGAATATAAAGAGGCCAGCGTCAGTTTTGAGATGCTCAAAGCCGAGTTCTTTCATAGACTCGTTTAGAGCCTTCCACCAAGCTAATTCTGCTTGTTTAAGCCCGTATAGGGCGCAGAGTAATTTAAGAACTTTCCTCTTGAGATGAGGAGGGGCGAATCCTTCAGGGAATTCCATGTAGATTTCCTCATCTAATTTGCCATATAGATAGGCAGATCTTACATTGAGACTGGATATATGCCAGTTTTCAAGGGCGGCGAGGGCGAGCATGCATCGCACTGTCTCAAAGCGCACCACTGGGCTGAATATTTGATTGAAGTCTAGGCCTTCGGTTTGCGAGAATCCCTTCGCAACTAACCGTGCTTTCTTCCGACTGTCTGATTTAACATCGAAAACCCAACGATTTTTGATAATCTTGCGGTTTGTTGGGCGGTCAACTACTTCATACACTTTATGCTCTTTCAACATCGTGAGCTCCTTGTTACAGGCCTCGAACCATTGCTTTTGCTCTGATTCGGGTAAGTGCTGAATGTCTCGGTAGGACCATTCGTGATAATTGGGCTCTGGGCCCTTATTGTCCAAAGGGACAGCCTTTGCGCACAGGTAAGAAACCAGTGCTTCTCCTCCTTCACAGACTATGCATTCAACATCGTCTTCGGAAGGAGAGGGGGATGGAGGCATTGCACCGGGAACTGGCGGTGTCGCCGGTGCAGGAGGCTGTGATTGGCCTGTGAGTTCTCTCCAACGAGTGATTCGTTCAATCTCCTTAATTTGTTTAGTGGGATTTTCACGCTCTCCATATACATTCCCAGGCCTCAGTGGGGGGCGACGTTCGTGCGCAGATCGCTTAGGGGGTATGGCAGGTGGCACATCCAACTGTGAAATCCTCCGAGGAGGAGTAACAGGCGGAGGTGGGGAGGGGGTCCTAGTGTGCTCTGTAGGAGCATCAGGCGAGGGATCTTGCACAGGAGGTGGCACAATCTGTGGTTGGTGACCACGAGGTGGTGATGGTGGTGGTAAATCATCCTCAACATCATCAGATGGAGGGGCCACTGGTGGGTCATGCTGGTGGGGGTGGCGAGGAATTTCGCTCACAGGCTTGTGAGGCCGAGCCCCAGCACAGCAAGGAAACAGGTTCTCATCGAACACTGCATGTGCGTAGGTGTGGAGGGAGTTGTCCAGGCGCATGAATAGGTAATTGCGCTCATTTCCAGGAGCAACCCCTAGATATATCATTAGCTGAGACTTAGGCTGCAGCTTGCCTCCACGAGTGTCCACTGGTAAATGAACATATGTGCCACATCCGAAGACACGGAGGTGGGAAATAGTTGGAGGAACTTTGAATAAAAGTTCATAGGGCATCCTCCAGTTTAGCCCTTTCTTAGGGGTGCGGTTATAAACGTGAGCCGCATGCATTACTGCAAATTCCCAATAAGAAGGAGGTAGGCAAGCATGAAGACACATCACCTGAGCCTTGTCCATGATGGTACGAATAAATCGCTCAGCACGTCCGTTTTGCTGTGGGATGTGAGGCGCAGAATCATAGACATGAATTCCGTTATCGCACATCAATTGCCCAAAGGCTTTTGATTTGTATTCTCCCCCTCCATCGGACATCCACCCTTTGATAGGTGTATTGTATTGAGTTTGGACGTATTTTATAAACTCCTTTGTGGCCGATAAGGCCTGATCCTTAGTGCGCAGGCGTTGAACCCAGCCCATGGATGTATAATTGTCATAAAAGATAATGACATACTTGTGCCTGTGGTAAGATTCCACCTCGAATGATTTAAGATCCAAGTGCACAAGCTCAAAGGGTTTACTCGCGTGCACTTCATTAGAGGAGAAGGGGCGATTAGCCTGTTTGCCTAGCTGACAGCCGGGGCAGATTGGCTCAGTGGACGGAATGTTCACGTCCGGAAAATCTTTAATATGTTTTCGCCCAGCATGCAGGACATCCCGTGAAGGGTGGCCTAGGCAGCGATGAAGTAATTCATAATCGACGGCGATCATATCTAGATTCGCGCTAGTCGATGTTTTAATGGCAGGTGCTCTGACCCAGTACATAGTACTTTCGCCATGTGAATGAAAGGAAATCAAACGCTGATTGTTACACTTATTGTGTATATGTATCTGATTCTGTGAGCTGATAGAGTAGAGACAGTCGTCCTTAAGTAATGTCCCGAGCGATATAAGCTTCAAGGAACAGTCAGGCATATAGATTGTCGGCGATAATCGCACAACGTTGCCTTTGAATTGAATCAAGACTGTGCCGTGCCCTTTAATAGGAGCACAACCACTGGCTGTCTGGGTGTACTGTTGCTCCGTAAAGACTTGGTACTCCATGAAATTGTTGATGTTATTGGTGAAATGGGAGGAAGCTCCCGAATTGAGAAGCCACATCTGGTCTTCAAGATCCATTATCCACGCTTTACCCTTACTGGTGGCGTTGTGCTTATCACATGAGTCGCACTCTGCATAATCGGGCAGCGGTAGTATATTGTCCATGTCATCACTACCTACGATAGACGAGAATATATACTCTACAAACTGTGGCAAATAGAGTCGCTCATCAGTGTCTGTGAGGTGCGAGGAGGACGGAGACATGTACTGGTGGTCAGAGACCGTCGCGTCGAGATTAAAATACTGCTTGTAGTCCATATAGTAATCCCCCCCTTGCTCCGAGCCGAGGGAGACGCAGTCTTCGTCGTCGACCTGATAGGCCATATCCGCCTCAATGTCATCTTCAAGGCAGTCCAACAGTTTGTCGGAGATGTCCTCGATGTAGGCATCCTGATGGATCTGGGAGAACCCAGAGGGGCTGAAATTCTCCATGCCGAGGCGGCGGGAGAGTGAGGTGGAATGGTGATGGCCGAAGAGAGAGGTGGAGGCCAATGCCTTGGAGGCACCAAAAGTGGGACCGCGGTTAGCAACCGGGTCAAGGCGGTGGACTGTCTCGATGGTCGCTGGGACCTCGAGACAGTGAGCAAGTGAGACTGTGTTAAGGGTTTGTGTAAAAGCGGGTGGGCTGTAGTGGGCCGCACCGGGGGGGTGAGCGAGTCGACGAGGGTCGACGAGAGGTGTGGTGACAACATTTGATGCCGGTTCAATGACCAGCACTGAGAACGTGAAGGAGGCGGTAGGCACCTCGGTAGAGTTAGCATTCGCCTTGCGGCGATCCTCCTGCTTCTTCTTACCAGCTTCGGAGCGAGGGCCCTGATGCTTCTTCTTCTTCTTCCCATCCGCACCACCCTGCTGCTGCTGCTGCTGCTGCTGGCTGAAGGAGCCTTGCTGCTGCTACTGCGAGAACTGTGAGTCTTGGCCCTTGTGCTTGACAGCACTGATCTTGTTGGCGTGCTCGCCCTGAGGCTTGTGTCACGCAACGTGTTGGTGCCATGACATGGTGGCCATTCGTTCGATCTGGGCGAAGGTGGGGGGCTTCACCTCTTTGGTAGGGTCGGTGAGGTCGTTGACCGGTCCTAGATTGAGGACCTGGGCGATCACATCCATATAGCATGGGAGCTTGGCGAGAATGATCATCGCCTGGACGGGGGCCGATACCTCGTAATTGTATTCCTTGAGGCAAGCGAAGTGGGCAGAGAGTTTCAGGAAGGCGTTGGCGGGATGATTGTTTTCAGGGATGGTGGTATCCATCATCGCTTTAAACTCCGTGTAGACGGAGGCAATGGAGGGCTTGGAGAACTGAGTCTGGAGGCCCGTCCAGATCTGCGCAGCTATGGCGGCGGACTGGTATTTGTTCTGGAGATGGGAGTCGAGCTTGAGGATGAGGTGCCCCATGGCTCGGTCGTCCTCACGGTCCCATGCCTCGATGGCAGTGACATTGGACTTTTCGTCGTCTAGGATGGGACGTGTGGTAGCCATGACGTACCAAAGACCCTGGGAGCGAAGGAAAGCCTTCATCTTGGGGGCCCAGGATTGGTAGTTGGGGCTGGTGAGAATGGGGATGACGGAAGAGAGGTTGTTTTTGGAGGAGGACATGGTAATCTGTCGGAAACTGGGATAGGACGTCAGTACCGATCAAGTTGAAGAACAAAGAAAGGTGGCAAAAATAGTCGCGCTTACAACGCCTAGAGCCCAAGGATCCGGGTGACATAGTCTCCCCATAGATTTCATGGAGTCGCATGTGTTTCGGCGAAGGGTTCGCACAGAAACGTGACTTTTCGCTCAGAGTTGGCGTGAAAACACGCGAGACAGTGGGCGCAGGTATCCAAGTGGTGGTGGCGAGCGAGCTCGCACAACACGCCACTCGGGGCTCATAACCTGTAGAAGACAGGCATTACGCAGATCACTTGGTACTTACCTGTGGTGATTGATTGCTAACTGAGATGATGCTCGTTGTGAATCAAGAGTGATATTCAAACTCAGAGAGCTGAGTTCTACTATGTAGTGTCTAGTGACGTGTGAACTATCTACTAGTTATGGTATACTACTGCACCATTCAACATACAGGACACTGCCTACGAGGACTGCTTCAAGCACAGCCTCGCACAGCTCTTTTGATTCTATTCTCCCCGACCTGGTTCCTTCCGCTATGTTCCTATTCTTTCCATATCTTTTCTATTTATCCCACAGACACTGCCTCCTAATGCGTTCTCTCCTACATGTCGTATTCCTTTACCTATCCTTTTATGCAACGCGACTAGTCACATGACTTGTGTCTTGCCTGCCCTCACTTATATTCAAGCTCCACTTGAACTCTACTCTTACTCTATATAAACCTCACCACTCTATGTTTGTATCTCTAACTTAGACCTACACAATCTACGGTGTAAAGTCTTCCTTCACTTGCCTCTTCTCTCGCTCCACACTCGATACTAGGCTCTGTCCTAGGGATCAGTTGCCTCTTAGTCCTTCATTGAAGACTAAGACCTAGGCCAGTCATAAGCCCTAGGACCTTCAGTTTATAGAACCAAGGGAAGATACAAGACTTGGAATACACCTTGGTGTTCCATTGTTACCCGGTCGTAACACTTCTTTATTTCCAAAAAGGATGGAAAAAAGAGAATGGTCATTGACTACCGTTATCTCAATGAAGGCACCATCAAGAACTCCTATCCTCTGCCTTTGATTCCCCAACTCATCGATAGGCTCAAGAATGCCGATATGTTCACAGCCCTAGATCTCCAATGGGGCTATAACAACGTGCGAATCAAGGAAGGAGATGAATGGAAAGGCACCTTCATTACACCCATTGGCGCTTATGAACCCATGGTCATGTATTTCGGAATGACAAACTCTCCCCCCACGTTTCAACAAATGATGAATGACATTTTTAACGACATGTATGCTGTAGTCATACTCTATATTGACGATTATATGATATTTACATCGAAAAAGTCCAAGGAGGAGCACGAAGAGGTAGTAAAAGAGGTTTTATGTTATTTACGCAATAATGACCTTTATGTTAAACCCTCAAAATGTGCTTTCTCCAAAGACAAAGTAGACTTTCCTGGTATGGTAGTATCTAAAAAGGGGGTAGAAATGCAGGAAAAGAAGGTGGCTGGGGTCATGGATTGGCCAATTCCCACCAGATTAAAACAACTTCAAGGATTCCTCAGACTCTGTAATTATTATAGGCGTTTCATTGCAGGCTTTGCCGAAATCGCACACCCCTTGAACAATCTTACCAAGAAAGATGTTCCATTCACATTGGATCCTGATCAACAAAAGACAGTCAAAGGCCTTAAAGGAAAATTCACGTCAGCTATGCTTCTTGCCTATCCAAATCGCGAACAAGCAGTCAGGGTCGAAACAGATGCCTCGGATATTGCTACGGGAGCTGTGCTCTCAACTCTATGTAATGATGGTAATTGGAGGCCTGTAGCCTTCATTTCTCACTCTTTTGATAGCACAGAGTGCAATTACCCAATTTACGATAAAGAATTTCTTGCAGTAATCTGCGCCCTAGAAGAATGGCACCATTATCTTATCGGTCGCGAACAATTTGAAATCTGGACCGACCACAAGAATCTCAAATTTTGGAAAAAACAGCAAATCCTGTTGGGAAGACAAGCACGCTGGCATGTGGTTCTCCAAGAATTCAATTATGTTTTTATATATAAACCTGGATCTAGTAATGGTCGTGCAGATGCTCTCTCACAACAACCAGACCATGGTGATGCTGTTTTGGACCATAATACAAATATTACTGTACTCCCTCCTTCTGTCTTCATCAACTCCGTTTCTCTATCTTCGGACTTCCTATCAGAGTTAAAATCTGAATCAATCACACTTGAGGTTGATGCAGTTGATGATTTCCTTTTCAATGCTACTATGAATATTTTCAAAAATAACAAAAACAAAGTTTTCATACCAGAATCATTACATACTCGTTTAATCACTCTTTGTCATGATTCTCCCATCGCCGGATATGGCGGACATTCAAAAACCATACATACCCTTACACAATACTTCTCATGGCCCGGTGTCACTAAAGATGTTAAAACATACGTAGATCATTGCCAAGTGTGTGCCCTCATGAAGGGAAAGCAAAAAGCACTGGCAGGAAAACTTCTTCCACTCCCAGCTGCTTCTACACCCTGGGAAAATTTATCAGTAGATTCTATTACGGGACTACCCGAATCACATTCTTTTATGGCAATTTGCGTAGTAGTTGACTGCTTCTCTAAAGAAGTGGTATTCATCCCTACTGTTATGAACGGTGAACCCCCTACCTTTTCCTCTCCCATTCCTTCTCCCATCCTTGACTCTCTTGTCCTGGGATCTTCCCTTTGGAACAACATTGTCGCCTCCCTTGCAGAATACGCTGTGCAGGACACAGCTTACGAGGACTGCTTCGAGCACAGCCTCGAACTGCCTCTCTGATCCTATTTCCACGATCCAGTTCTTCCCGTTCCGTTCCTATATTCTCCGAACTGTTCCTATTTATCCTGCAGACACTGCCTCTTAACACATTCTCTCATACACATCGTATTCCTTTACCTAGTTATGTACGCGACATGACTCATCACACGATTCGCATGTTGCCTGCCCTCACTTATATTCAAGCTCCGCTTGAACTCTACTCTTACTCTATATAAACCTCACCACTCTATGTTTGTATCTCTAACTTAGACCTACACAATCTACGGTGTAAAGTCTTTCTTCAACTCACCTCGTCTCTCGCTCTACACTCGATACTAGGCTCTGTCCTAGGGATCAGTCGCCTCTTAGTCCTTCGTCAAAGACTAAGACCTAGGCCAGTCATAAGCCCTAGGACCTTCAGTTTACAAAACCATAGGAAGATACAAGACTTGGAATACACCTTGGTGTTCCATTGTTACCCGGTCGTAACACCTACACATGACACTTGTTCTTCCTTGGACTTAGCTATTTTATTTCGGGATCATGTTTGATGTACCCACTGACTATCTTCCTCTCTCATTTCAGATAGAGGCCCACAATTTGTCTCTCCCTTCACCAAGGAACTATGCAAACTCCTTGGCATTCATCAAAAAATTTCCATGGCTTATCATCCACAGACAGATGGCCAAACGGAGCGTGTAAACAGAGATCTTGAACAGTATCTCCGCACATACATTGGAAAAAAGCAGAATGAATGGGCCTCTTGGCTGAAAATGGCTCAATTCTCCCATAATAATACTATCACCACTGCCACTAGTACCATTCCCTTTAATGTTACATGAAACTATGCTCCACGCATGGGTTTCGAAGAGAAATTAGCCGGATTTGCAGGAGATATGAGTCGTTCTCATGAGGGAATAAAAAAGGTGCTAGAAGTTACCCAAGAAAGAATGATCGAAAATGCAGAAAAGAATCAATCAGAAGCCCAGATATACTCTATTGGTCAGCAGGTCTGGCTATCTATGGATAAACTAAAGCTTCCATACATGGCGAAAAAACTTACCCAAAAATGGATTGGACCTTATGCTATCACTGCAGTCCTACCCAACGCCGTTACTCTCAAATTACCAAAAGCTGTCCACATTCATCCCACAGTCAACATCTCTCGCATTAAACCTTATCGGAAAACATTACCTGGACAACCCAAGGTTTGACCTGAAGCGATTGAGATAGATCAGGATGGCGAAAAACAATTTGAGATAGATTATTTGGCCGCATTACGTCTCAAGGGCTGGAAGCTAGAATATTTGGTCCACTGGAAGGGATATGATGAAACCAATCGTACATGGGAATCAGCCAACATAATTCACACTGCTCCTCTAGTAGTCGCCAACTTCCATAAAAAAAATCCCTCAGCTCCAAGAAAACTCCGTGGACTTTCCATAGCAGACTTCAATTCTCTTTTCTCACCTTATGAAAACTTTACGTCCATTGCACCTTCTACAACTCGTCTGGAATTCAAGTCCTAAAAAAGGGGGTAGTGTTATAATATGAATATTTTCAAACTTTTCAAACTTAGTCACCTTTCTTCATTCACTTCATTGTTTTACTTTCAAAGTCACGTGACCCAACATGTGACCATGGGAAATCATGTGACATACCTCATGGTTTTAATCTCCATTCTCTTCACACACTGTCATTACTTTTATCACACGACATGCTTCTTTCATCTGTACATATTTAGTAAATCCTCTCACACACAGCTTGGTCTGTGTGCAATCCTGTAAACTATATAAACTAGACACATATGACTGGTATACCCCAATCTAATCCACTTTGTTTACCACCACGGTCATTGCCTAGACTCTTAGTCCTTGTAGACTGGTGTTATTCGGAAAAGACCCATCCCTACCTGATTTGTTCAGCCAGTGTTCTGTGTCCACTGCAAGATATGTCCTGAGCCTTGTGGTCTGTCGTTTATGATAAGATCATAACACTTGGATTAGACTATCATACACAATGCTCGGTGTGCCAGAGCTAAGGGAACAAGAGTTATTACCACTTGACAGTGACGAGACTAGCACTCGCTTCCATGCTATACATACAGTCGTCTGCCATCTAAATACAGATAATGTTGCTTTTGGACATAGTGCACTAGTTCCTGTCATCTGCTGAGGTCTAGCAGTTCATACTCCCTTTGATGCTACAAGGGACGTGTTCACGTGATTACCTGTTATCGTCACATCTAACGCAGATAGTATTTCCATTGCCAAAGCCAGGCGTATCTGGTTTCCCCCAGCTTTTTGTCACCTTTGTTTAGTGTACTATTTTTTATGATAGGTCACTGCGGTCACCTCTGGAATTGCCGATTGCAGAGAAGGTATTACCTCCAGTTGAAGAAGTACTTTTTACAACAGCAAGTTTGTAGGTTGCCCAAAATCTGGTTGAAAGATACCAGATAGTAAGCAGCTGAAAGAAGACATTCCTATTTCGACTTCTCTCCCCATTTCCACAATTTCACCCTCTATCCAAATTCGTCGTTCCCGAAAGGTCTATTGGCCTAGGCATGACAAACAACGCACCCTCCATCACACCCAAGGTTTCCTTCTTTATCACATAGAATTCCTTCGCCCTTATCTCTGTCCACACTCTGTCCTCCATCTCCCAAATCACTATGTCAGGAACCATCAACCTCGAGGATCTCGTCGGTCATCTCTCCGACCTCAATGTGGACTGAGAAAGGTCCAACGTAACCAAGAAGGTCGCTGATTCTGAAAAATGGGATGGCGATCACAAAGCCTTCTGCCTCTGGTGGCTTCGCGTCCGTCTTTGGGGGGATGCTCAGACCTGGAAGTCCGACAAGCTTCGCTGCATTGCAGTGCTATTGCAACTCAAAAAAAAGGCAGAAGGATTCACACAAATCACATTGGAAAAGTATCTCGACGATAAGGAGACTGAAATAAAAAATACCCTCGGTGCTGTAACAGGCACAAAAGGAGAATCCACTTGGCCAGCTTGGTCAACTCTCCAAAGGGAAATAAGGGCCTATTTCTGCATTGACATCTTGGTCCATGAATCACTCAAAAAGCTTGAAGGACTCTGGCAAAAGGACACCCTATCGATGATTTCCTCCAAAGGTTCAAGCTGTTGTTCAAAGAATTTGAGATTGGCGACTACCACGCTATCTTACTTCTCAAGAAAGCGGTAGACTTCCGCATCTACAAGAAGGCAAGGATGAACAATCCTCGTCGAGATTTCACCGATCTCGAAAATCAAAAGGAGATTTATCGAGAGATTGGATGTGCGTACGAACAAATGGCCATAGAGTGAGGCCCCCCGACATCATCATCCCACTTCCAACAACCCCCAGGTCATTACCAATATCGTCCCCCATCTTCCACTCCCACCCCACAATGACCACAATTTACGGCAATGGGTACTCAACCTAGCCACGGCGCGCCCATGGAAATTGGAGTGCAACAAGCTGCACCCGGCACCCACCCCAACACAAGGACTTGCTACCTATGTGGCAAACCGGGTCATATCAAACCCGACCATCCTCACAACCCATACCATGGACCCCACTGCCAGTCGCAAGTCCGGCAACAATATTTGTGGGACTACAACCAAGGCACTTACGTAGCGCAACCAATGGCAGAAAACGAGTATGCCAGTTTTTACCCACAGGTGCAGATCGTCCAACACTACTCAGGTTGTCCCCTCCCTACTCCACCGGCATCTGCCCCTGTAGTGCAAGTGGCAGAACAAAGCTCTTATATCTTGGAAGAAGCTGAGGCTTTCTACCAAGACAAGTTTGAAGTTGAGGCTCAACAATGTGCCACTCAGGCTTTAAAAGAACAAAGCACATGAGCAATGAGAGCTCTCATGTGCAAGGACCTATTTCTTTTTCTTCTTCTTTTTCTTCTTGTATGGACAATGACTTCCCTATCTCAGATCTCAATGTACAATTACGTTGTATTTTCCCTTCTTCCGTAAGAGCGTCTCAATTGAGCATGGCACCGGAATCAAAAAATAGTGTACTTAATTCTCTTATAAAACAACAAAAAATATCTTCCATATATAAACCTTCTATCACCACAATGCATCGTGCCACGACTTTGTCATTCGGCACAGAAATCTTGCTTGAGACAGTCATAAAGTGCCAGAAGCAAAATGGTGACTGGGAACGCCACCAGTTCAATGCTCTCTTGGACTCAGGGGCTACCCACACTGTTATTGATAGAGACTATGTTTTACACCACGGTATTCCCTTTTACAATTTAGATAACCCAATCTCGATACATAACGCTGATGGATCAGAAGGCGCCATTGGGCAGATCCAACATGCGGTAACGTTGGTCGTGGAAATCACTGTACACTACGAAGTCATAGACACTTATATTTCTAAACTGGGAACACATCGTATGATCATTGGATATGATTGGCTTTACTGCCATAATCCAGAGATCAATTGGACCCAAAAAACCATTTCTTTTCCTCGTTGTACCCAATACTGTAAAATTATGGGATTAGGACCTTCAGATATTGCGCCTTATGTACTTCCGACTCCCCACATTTGTACTATAGAAGAAGGACTAATGGAACAGGTTCCAAAAGCCTATCATGAGTTCCTCAACGTCTTTTCAGAACAAGAATACGAAAGAATGCCCACAAGAAAACCTTGGGATCATGCCATAGATCTCAAACCAGATTTTGTTCCCAAGAATGGTTGGGTTATTTCCCTATCCAATATCGAAATGGACGAAGTCCGGGCATTCATAGACAAGGAACTCAAGAAGGGTTATATTAAACCTTCTAAATCTCCCCAAACTTCCCCTGTATTTTTTATTCCGAAAAAAGATGGAAAAAAGAGAATGGTCATCAACTACCATTACCTCAACGAAGGAACCATCAAAAACTCCTATCCCCTTCCTCTTATTCCCCAACTCATCGATCGGCTCAAAAATGCCAATATGTTTACCGCCCTAGATCTTCAATGGGGCTATAACAATGTATGCATCAAGGAAGGAGACGAGTGGAAAGATGCCTTCGTTACACCCATTGGTGCTTATGAACCAATGGTAATGTATTTCGGAATGACAAACTCTCCTCCTACATTCCACCAAATGATGAACAGTATCTTCAACGACATGTATGCAGTAGTAATAATCTATATCGACGATTGTATGATATTTACGTCGTTTACGCGATAATGACCTTTATGTTAAACCCTCAAAGTGTGCTTTCTCCACAGACAAAGTACACTTTCTCAGTATGGTAGTATCTACAAAGGGGGTAGAAATGCAGGAAAAGAAGGTGGCTGGGGTCATGGATTGGCCAATCCCCACCTGCTTAAAACAACTCCAAGGCTTCCTTGGACTTTGTAACTATTATAGGCATTTTATTTCAGGCTTCGCCGAGATCGCACACCCCTTGAACAATCTTACCAAGAAAGACATTCCATTCACATGGGGTCCTGATCAACAAAAGGCATTCGAGGCCCTCAAGGAAAAATTCACGTTGGCTATGCTTCTCATGTTACGACTGCGTAACAATGGTACACCAAAGTGTATCCGACCGACTCTCTAGCACTCCTTGCAAGGGTAATGCAGAGTTGACAGACAATCCGTGAGTCCGTACTGTTGACCACTGGTTGATTGTCCTGGTAGATGATTGGAATCTATCCTGGCACAACGGGACGACCTGGTCTTGTTGGCTACTCCTTCGAAGAGGTCTGAGGGCACCGAGATGTCGAAGGTTGCTAAGGCTTACTGCTCCTTAGCACTACTCCCTGATGTATAGTCGCAGTAGTGAGGATGAGACGTCGAGGGGTTCTTCCTGGAAAGAAGTACAATAAAGGATTCTATGAAGTCCCTGTGCGGGTGGCAGATCCACTAGTTGAGTTCTGGCCAACAGAGATACTCAACTACCTATTGACCCTCGTTGGTCAAAGGTCCAGCCGTCTAGAGGTCTGCCTCCTCTAGCGACTATTGCTCTTGAGACGGAATAGAAGGATCCTCTGTGAGTAGCGAAGACCAGCTACTAGTTTGAACTTGGATGCCCTCCTGGGGCGCAAGACATTATGAGCAGAGGAAGGGATCCTTTGCAGAGAGGAAGACTGCTAGGAGTGGGTCTATACTGTATATTGTGTAGATCTAAGTTAGAGATACAACTCCATAGGGGAGTGGGTATTTATAGTAGTACAGTAGAGTTCAAGCAGAGCCTGGATATAAGTTAGGGCAGGCTCGGCGCGTGTTAGGTAAGGAATGTGTCACGTGAAGAGACACGTAAGATCACGAGAAGATGCGTCGCATACGTGGTCAAGGCTGTGATGCTCGGGATAAATAGGAATAGCTTGGGAGAAATAGGAAGACAGCGGAGAGAGCCGGGTCGGGGAGAATCGGAATGAGATGGCATTGCCATCGGAAGGATTAGGATCAAAGAGGCTGTGGGACAGCCATCGGGAAGGATAGGAAGAGATGGCTATGTAGGTATAGCCACCGGGAGAGGTAGGATCAGCAAGGCTGTGGGACTGCCATCGAATGATCGGAGGGGATGGGAATTAGATGGCATAGCCATCGGGAGGGTTAGGATCAGAGAGGCTGTGGGATAGCCACGAGTGATCAGGGAGGATAGGAATGAGATGGCATAGCCATCAGGAGGGTTAGGATCAGAGAGGTTGTGGGACAGCCGTCAGATGATCGGAGGGAATAGGGGACAGTGGCAGTGTAGGTGTCGCCACCGAGAGGAGTAGGATTTGAGAGGCTGTGGAATAGCCATCAGATGATCGGAGAGAATGGTGGCTGTGTAGGTACAGCCACCGGGAGGGCTAGGGTCAGAGATGCTGTGGGGCAGTCATCGAATGACCTAGGGAAGTCGAGGCGGTGGACAAGTCGACGAGAGAGTACGTGAGGAGGAGAGAGGGAGGAAGAGGAGACTGTCTGGTTGGGCCAGCGATGGACGAGAGAAGAAAAGGGAAAGGAAATGAGTACAGGTGACCGGGTACTCGTGCCCCCAGGTTGAATTGTAACATCTCACATATCCAAGTCATGAGCAAGAAGTCAGGGTCGAAACCGACGCCTTAGACATCGTCATGGGAGCTGTGCTCTCAACATTATGTAATGATGGTAATTGGAGGCCTGTGGCCTTTATCTCTCATTCTTTTGATAGTGCAGAGCGCAACTACCCCATTTACGATAAAGAACTTCTTGCAGTAATCCGCGCCCTGGAAGAATGGCATCATTATTTTATAGGTTGCGCATGATTTGAAATCTGGACAGACCACAAGAATCTCGAATTCTGGAAGAAACTGCAAACCTTATCAGGAAGACAAGTACGATGGCACGCGGTTTTTCAAGAATTTAATTACATCTTTATATATAAACCCAGATCTAGTAACAGTTGTGCAGATGCTCTTTCACGCCGACCAGATCACGGTGATGCCGTTTTGGATCATAATACGAACATTACAGTACTTCCTCCTTCTGTTTTTATTAACTCCATTTCATTATCTTCGGACTTCTTATCGGAGTTAGAATCTGAATCAACCTCACTTGAAGTTGATGCTATTGACAATTTCCTTTTCGACGCTAATATGAATATTTTCAAAAATGACAAAAACAAGATTTTCGTACCTGAATCATTATGTACTCATTTAATAACTCTTTGTCATGATTCTCCCATAGCCGGACACAGTGGACATTCAAAAACCATACATACTCTCACATGATACTTTTCATGGCCTGGTGTCACCAAAGACATTAAAACCTATGTAGATCACTGTCAAGTGTGCGCCCTTACGAAGGGAAAGCAAAAAGCACCAGCAGGAAAACTCCTGCCACTCCCAGTCGCTGCTAAACCCTGGGAAGATTTATCTGTAGATTTCATTACAGGTTTACCTGAATCACACTCTTTTACGGCAATCTGTGTAGTTCTAGACCGCTTCTCCAAAGAAGTGGATCATGTTTGGTGTACCCACAGACTACCCTCCTCTCTCGTTTCAGATCAAGGACCCCAATTTGTATCCGCTTTTACCAAGGAATTATGCAAACTCCTTGGCATTCATCAAAAGATCTCCACAGCCTACCACCCACAAACGGACGGCCAAATGGAATGCATAAATAGAGATCTAGAACAATATCTCCGCACCTAAGTTGGAAAAAAGCAGAACGAATGGGCCTCATGGCTGAAAATGGCACAATTCTCTCACAATAACACCATCACCACTGCTACTGGTACTATTCCCTTTAACGTCACCCGAAACTATGCTCCACACATGGGTTTCAAAGGGAAATTAGCTGGTTTCGCAGCAGATATGAGTTGTGCTCATGAGGAAATAAAAAAGGTGTTAGAAGTCACACGAGAAACAATGATCGAAAATTTGGAAAAGAATCAATCAGAAGCCCCGCTTTATTCTATTGGTCAGCAGGTATGGCTATCCACGGACAAATTAAAGCTTCCTTACATGGCGAAAAAACTCACCCAAAAATGGATTGGACCCTATACTATCACCGCAGTCCTTTCAAACGCCGTAACTCTCAAATTGCCCAAAGCCATTCACATTCATCCTACAGTCAACATCTCTTGCATCAAACCTTATCGAGAAACCTTGCCTGGACAACCTAAAGTCCGACCCGAAGCAATCGAGATAGACCAGGATGGTGAAGAACAGTTTGAGATAGACTATTTGGCCACATCACAGCTCAAAGGCTGGAAGCTAGAATATTTGGTCCACTGGAAGGGATATGATGAAACCAATCGTACATGGGAATCAGCCAACATAATTCACACTGCTCCTCTAGTAGTCGCCAACTTCCATAAAAAAAATCCCTCAGCTCCAAGAAAACTCCGTGGACTTTCCATAGCAGACTTCAATTCTCTTTTCTCACCTTATGAAAACTTTACGTCCATTGCACCTTCTACAACTCGTCTGGAATTCAAGTCCTAAAAAAGGGGGTAGTGTTATAATATGAATATTTTCAAACTTTTCAAACTTAGTCACCTTTCTTCATTCACTTCATTGTTTTACTTTCAAAGTCACGTGACCCAACATGTGACCATGGGAAATCATGTGACATACCTCATGGTTTTAATCTCCATTCTCTTCACACA
>JBBPQU010000655.1:0-16590 GCA_038092655.1 Boletus sensibilis | reverse complement strand
GCGGCGACCCGGTGTATTTAAGTTTTCCCTTGACTGACTTGCGTGCGGGTTCTCTCTCGTCACCACAACGTCCCCCCTGGTTGTTCTGTCATGCATTCAAGAACGTTTCCAACGGCGTATTTGTCGGTTAGACATCCTGTAGGGTTTATTCGTGTCATGCTGCCCTCCTTTCTGAAGGACACACGCATATATTTAGGAGCAACCACCACATTTACCCCAGTTGGTCTACCCAACGATCTACCATCAAAATGTCTCCGCCGCCCAAACACTGGCAGACCTTCACGACGAAGTCAAGAAGCTCAGAGAAACCGAGCACCTCTTGCAGAGGCACATCCACCGATACCAGTCTTCCCTCGAGGGAGTCCAAGCGATGTTGTACACCAAAATCAACAAGGCCAACGAGATGCAGAACTTTCTCGCGCCCATCTCGAGGCTCCCTAATGAGATGTTGCTCGCGATTTTCGAAGAGGCGGTGGCATGTCAGGATCCGGGGGCGGAACGACGTGCAGAGTGTACCATCTCCAAGGTTTCCCGTCGATGGCGAGACCTCGCGATTCATTCTCCCCGCTTATGGCGGCGCGTGTGCATCACCCCACGTGTTGCGCCATGTATGTTGGAGATGTACAAAACCAGAGGGTCGAGAACGCTCGATATCGAAATCTGGGGGTGGAAAGACAGGAGAGATTTTCAGCGGTTCGACACTGCGCTCGAGACGATACTCGATTCGTCCAGTCGTTGGCGCAGCCTATCGATTGCCTGCGTGTGCGACACCCATCTCTCGCACCTCACCCTCAAACTCTCTCATATCGGTCACTTTTCTGGATTGAAACACTTCACTTTTCGCGCTTTACGTCCGGGACAGACCTGTTCCGTCTCCTTTCTGATGGAAACCGCCACCACGACACAAGCTCACCCTCCGAGTCAGACTCTGTCGCCATGCATGCTCAAATCCCTCGACGCAGAGAACTTCATGTTGACGGGAGATCTTGGCAGCATACATGCGCGCGCGACACAGAATTTTGCGAGGTTGTCATCGTTGACGTTGAGGAGATACAGCAATGACGCGCGGTCCTTCCGGATCATGATTGATTTCAGCGCGTTTCGCGCGATGCTGGGTGCGATTCCTCATTTGACGACGCTCGTACTCCACGGGCAACCTCTTCGTTTCCGTACTGATCCGGCCGGCGGTCTACAAGGCCAACACGATACTCATGGGAGTGACGTTGGGGGTGGGGGTGGCATCGGCGCCACTGCCAACACCACGACGATCTCCCTCCCACATCTCCACACCCTCGTGCTCCACCCGGGCGTGCTGAAACCGCGTTACCTCCAACACACCATCTCTGCCATTCATGCACCTGCACTTCGGCATTTCGAACTCGTCTTTCCGGATTCCAAGATTTCGGGGCAGCATATCGTCGAGCGGTTGTTTGTGGATGCGTCCCTCTCTTCTTCGTCTTCTTCGTCGTCGTCGTCATCTTCCTACCCATCCACCTCCTATACGCCTTACTCATCATCCTCGTTGGCAACGGAGGTACACATGAACAGACGACGCCCACGTTTCCCGCGCGTTGAAACCGTAGTTCTACATAATGCGTCGAACGCAGGGTCAGCCCTGGCGTTCATACATGCGTTCCCATGTACGACGCAAGCGACCCTCGGGGGTGTCGACGTTGGGTTTTTCCCACTCGTCCTGCGCGCCGGCGCAGCATCGGGCGTTGGCGTAGGGTCAGGAGCGGGGACGGGTGTGGGCGTAGGGCCAACAGAGTCAGGGTCAAGATCCGGAATAGTGGCGGGATCAGGATCCGGATCGGGGGCAGCGCCATGCGACCGCACCTGCACCTGCACCCGCTTCGCATACTGGCAACGACTCCGCACCCTCACGCTCCGTCAACCCCGCCCAGAAACGCTCCGCGTCCTCCTCGACTGGATACGCAACGAATACGAACGGGGACGCCTCACACCCATGCTCATCGTCGAAGGGTCGCTCGACCGCTCCGACATTCGGTTCTTTGCGCAGTGTGCTCGGGTATATACCAGGGTGGAACTCGTGGGCACCCAGGTGCCCGTCACAGCGGTCGTCTGATCAACGATCTTGCTTGTCTTTTTTTTTTCTTGTCACGCTCACTTGGGGACGGGCTTTTGTGAGCTGCCATGATTCTGCGGCGGTTTGATCAATCCATGCGTAGACAAGTAGACCTGTCATTAGATTTGCGGTCGAAATTGTGTATGTACATCCTGTAACAGTAACAGTAACCGACGTGAACGGGTCCAATCATTGCCGAGGGTACGGCGCACGTGAGGTTCAGGGTGGGATCATGTAGGGTACGGTCGAAAACTCAGCGGGGTGTTGATAACCAGTTAAAAACATGGTGATGCATCACCAGAAAAAAACCACGTGGGTCGTGAGCGTGAGCTTTCTAAAGTGGATTTGGGGAGCTGTGTTGCTGAGAAATGAGAAGTTTTTTCGAGCTTGGATCCCGGTTGGTACGAGGGTTGTGATTGTTGGAGGAACATTCACGCGCAGGTAAATGACCACTGCAGCGAAGACCAAGTTCAGCACTTGTGATTATAGCGAGAACGTTTCCTCGCATTATTGCCTCTCGCACCCTCGACTGGCCTGCGTCTCGCAGTGGATCTTGGTAAATTGTGGGTAATGTTTTGCGGAACGTATGATGGTCACGGTGGACACAGACAGAGAATGTCCGAGCAGTTGGGTATGTAGATACTACAGAACCCTCCTACCTCCTAGTACTCACTTCGTGGCAAGGCTGGGACGATGACTTGCTCACGATATACAAGCATAAGTATAGACAGTTGACCTCAGCACTGGATCCTCCAACGCGACGCTCAACGACTGCAGTGATCCGAGCGTGGCATACACGCGTCGAGATGACGGCAGTTGCCATCGCACACAGCTTCACGACGCAGAATATGCTGACTAGTAACAACAGTTGGAGGTGTCAGCTCAGGGAAAGCCAACGGAGCCAACGGAGATTCATACCATATCCAGACCCGCCCAACTGGAGCTGCGTCATGCAATATCGGATAATTTTAGTTGCCTTTGTCCCATGCCTCACGATGCAAGTTCCCTGGAGGTAAAACGACACTTGATGGGTCTGTGTTCGTTTCATAAGGTATGGACTAGTTGGCTAGCCGAACGCAACTGTCTTGCGGCAGTGCGAGGGATCCTGGCATTGCAATCGATCTAGCTGATGTAAATGTTAACCTGGGATCCGAAACAGAACTTCAAAGTAAAATCAGAACAGGTCTTTGTAATCTACGCCGAAGCTCAGCAACAGCTTCTAGTTGATTATTTTTTAAAACAAACTCATCCGCAAGAATGATGGCGATCAAGCGAAAGCGATTCAAAACGGCGAGCTTACCTTCAGACCCCATGGTCGAATCACGTCGATGGTATGAGCGAACGAAGACACCTGCACAACTAGGATGTGAGCAAGTAGTTTGAGATGTGTCGGGTGGGAGAAAAGTATCAGAAGGGGTGCCCGAAAATTTTGAGCTGTGGCGGGCCTTTTCGGCATAGTGATACGAAGACCGTCGTGAAAGAACATCATGTAAGAAGTCGCAAGTAACATGAGCATTTACCTTGCAGCTGACTTCGTGGGGAGACCATCCTCACAGGCTAAACCGAGAGAAGAGTCTGAAAGACTGGAATGTAAATGAATTAGTCCTCACGCTCACGGTGAATCAAAAGAAAAGTCAGAAATAAAAAATAAAAACAGCCAGGAAATGTCGTCAAAAGCCCCCCAAAGAGGGACCTTGGGCGGTAACTCCATAATACATCATACTCGACAGGTCGAAGCGCCAAGCGCGATAAATAGACTCGTAAACTCACCTCTATGCGGGTATCCTCGACCAATGACGATCAATCAAGTCATATCTAAAGAGAGGTGTATGAGTATTCGGACACTGCACGGAATCAGACTCAAAGTGGATCAGTGGATTGACAGATAAAAGGGTGAGAGCATCGTGCTGTATCGCACTCAGAAACTCTAGTTTGAATGACAAAAATATTTCATCCCGCAGAGCGTTCTCGCCTGGGAAGGTGATGAAGACTTACCAGTTACCAGTACGTCATGCGTCAACAGGAAGAAACAACGCCGCAGTATCTATGAAAGAATGGTTAGATACAGTCCAGTGAAGGTGAAAATATGGAAGGATCAGGGTAACTATGACATACAGGACACATCGCGTCACGATATACGGACACTCGCCAATTGAAAAGGATATGTTTCATCGCGAAAAATGGAAGCTAACAGAAGAAGACTGTGGAGTGCTCACCTGTAAGACTCAACTCAAACTTTTTCAAGCGAAACGATGAGAAAACGCGGCAAGACCACTGCAGATCGTTCCCGTTCAAAAGCAACCAGATGTAGGAAAAAAATTAACGGAAAACCAGTTATTTAGGGGAGGCACCTAGAAATTCACGTGACATTTCTTGACATTTTTGGACAAACCCCCTATCGCCTGTAGTGTCAATTCTCCATGCGTCCAGTGCCAACATTTTGCTGCAGGGTATCAAAAAGTCGAAACTTGCATTTTGTACAACTGAGATTGTGCGGCATTCTATGAAATAAATCCTAATGTACAAGTGCAGACAACATGGCATGCAGCGCCACCGCAAAGGACCCATCATTCCGAGTCGCCAAAACACCCTGATCGTCAAATCCCTATACATAGACTCCACATATTCTGCAGCTCCGGAGAGGTGAGCGATACGAGCACAGGCTGCATGCAAGCGCAAATAATCAGGGGAGAACCGTGGCAAGTTTGGATCCATAGTCGTTATTGTGAAGGATTCGGGTAAAAATGGCATCCCCGTTCGTCGGAATGATGTCTCGACTGTGCATGTATAAGGATTATTGTCCTATCCTCCATGTCAGTGGACGAAGATGAAGACCTTGAATAAACCTACAGAGGGCTCGAACCACAGCTTAAGTTTATCAAAAAGTGTACGAACGGCGTCCCAAAGTGTAATGATATTCTCCAAGCGGTGAACTTGGTTTCCTTGCAACTCTCTAGGATTGATCCTCCCAAACCTCTGCATGACTGTCCAGATCTCACCTGCCTCATTTCGCTACGTCTATGGGTGAACAGAGATATATGGGTGCAGAGAGGACGTAGCCGACTCACCGTGCCTTCGCTGGTGGCTACGCTATCATTGATAGATCTAGGCAATATGTGAGCAACCTCTAGAGAGCCAGTTAAAGGTATGTCTGGGTTTGGTTCCTCCGTATCCAGGTCCACGGAGTATGCGCCTGTCACTATGCATCAGTAGTTATTACGTTCGAGGGCCTAACATAATTGAGGACAGAAAAGTTAGATGACAATGAAAAATTCACTTGCTCTCTGCTTTTGGTACGTGGTGTTGGCACCAGGTTTGCCTTCAGCGAATCTCTTTGGATGTCAAAAGATGGACGTGATGGGGGAGAGGGTGTTGGTCTCCGAGACGAGAGAAGTGGCGGAATTGAAGCTTGATACTTACAAACTTGAAGGAAAGATCGGATGTACAGATCGGCAAGGTCTCGGAGCTTAGCGTACTCCCCATTGCAAGAGTTTATCTCTTGACATATCATGTTTCGCGACTCGTCATAAAGGGCGTCCCGTATCGGATATCCGAGTACACGGGAACGTATACAATCCAGGTTCTTTTTGCATTGGGAGCTTCGTATTGGAGACATGTTCTGTACGCTTCCTGACATGGGTCATCGTAATCTTTTCTGCGCGCATCCTTGAAGAATGTCAGAGTCTCTGGTAGGGCTTGCCCACGGACCATACTAGACGGGTATATAGAACTCCTACAGTCGATGCTCTGATTGGCAGGTGTCACCGGGTTTTGCCGAATAGCTACTGACAACGCAAATGACGCAGAAAAGATGGAGTGGGGGCTATCCGGCGGCAGCTCCAGCATATAATATTTAGACAAGGTATTTTTCACCATCACCCTCCCATTGATTAAGCAACTCAAGAGCTCAACAATCCGAGTCTCCTTCTCCTTCTGTGGCTTTGGTCAGCCACGGCACTACCTTTCCTCCGGCGGGAAAGTCATCCTTATACTTCTTCGCCACCTTGATGAACTCCTTCCTGCTCAACCCGGCCAAGTTGACCTCCTCGCCAAGTGCCTCCCTCGCTTCGTCGGCAACATCGGTCTCCGCCGCAAGCTTTTCCACAACGCCCTTCAAAAGACCTCTCTCCAGACCATCCGTATAGTCACCCCAGCCCTTCTTATCCGCATCGGGCCCAAAAATGTAGCGCACGAGTTCCCAAAATACAGAGCTGTTCATGTACTCGTAGCGGATGCATTGTTCGAACAGGTAGAGCCCCTGGCAGTTGGAAAATGCGCGAGATAAAGAAGGTGCTGTGTCCGGGAATTTCTCCCGCTCTGCCTTCTCGAGTAAACGGTTGAACGAGGCTTGGTCACGGACGTTCCGTGGACGGAGAGGCTGGTCTTCAGGCCACTCGGGATGATCGACGATGAAAAAGGGATACTGAGCGAAAGAGGAAGTAGACATCGTGGCCGTGTCATCCCAGTCGATGATAGCCGTGATACGTGGATGAGTGTCAACGTCTACGACGAAGATATTTTGGGAGTGGAAGTCGCCATGCATCAGCGGGAATCCACGGGTGTCAAGCGAATTGTCGTAAAAGCATGGAATGAGTGAACGCATGAACCAGTAACGAGTGTAATCGATTTCGTTGGCAATATTGCCGAACCGATCGTACTGTATTTTCTGGAGATGCGCATTGGCGATGGCCAAGTATTGATCTGGACCGCTCGTGTAAGTCGCCTCTGGAATGTCACCATCCTCTGGGGAAGGCTCAATGCGCCAACCACCATCCCCAGTCCTGAACAGACTGCCAATCTTGTCGAAACGAAGCGTGGAGAGCTCCAGCAAGATGTCAATGACTTGTCCTAGAAGTATATCGCGCTGGGTGTCCGGCATGTCGTCCCAAAATTTGGACAGCGATGTGCCCTCTACCTTGGACAGGACGACATAAGGGGACCGGACATCACCAAGCTCTGGATTGAGACATGAGTGAACGACGCGTGGGACTGGGATACTGGTGTGGGCGGTGACATATTCCATCGATGCGAGCATGGTGGCAGTCTTCCTGACGTTCCGATCCATGATCTCTGGCGTCATTGGACCAGAAAGCTCTGGATCGGGATAAAGGGGGAGGCGCACAACAACCTGATCGTCGTCAAGATGAAGGAAACGAATGAGGTTGAAACCTCCAGACTTTTGCTGACCCCATCGCGCAGTCATCGCGCCGACCTTGTCACGTACGGTATGGAGGATGGAGTCCCAGTTGACAGCTTGTACAGTTGCATCAAGGGCAGGATAAGGTAGAGAGCTGGTGGAGCTGTGGGAACGCGTAGGCGAAGTCATGGTCTACTAAGGGCTGATTCGAGGTTTGGACTTTCGGCGATGGTTGTGAACAGTGTTCAACCCTCAGTGACGGGCCAAACTAAACAGGATACAGTACGGATTCAGAGAGAATGCACCGCGTCTAGATAACCCATCATGCATCAGGGTTCCGCCATACTAGCGCTGTGATATGTTGACAATCGACTCTAAACGGAAACACCTTTCCGCCACCTTATTTTTGTTGTCCACTCGCATTACTCGCTCGTTCATTATAGTCTAGTGACCAGACCATATCTATGACGCAAGCCGTCGATATCATAGATACGGTCTGGTCACCATACTACGTTCATTACGCCTGCCACCATTACAGGCCACCTGACCGTACATACCCCACATCTAATCCGCGCAAGCCGCATCTTGGTTGGTGGGTACGTCACGGCGCAAAGAACATGGCTGACAATGGTAGGTGACCTGACCTTACACACCCCACATCTGATCCGCGCAAGCCGCATCTTGGCTGGTGTGTACGTCACGGCGCAAAGAAGATGGCTGACAGTGGCAGGTGACCTCTGAACCAAGCGCGCGCTAGGGATGAGCATAAATACCATGTTTCCAGGATGTAAAGGCAGATACCAGTAACAACCTGACTCCTGAACGATCGGCAAGTCGACACCGTCCTTCTAGTGTTGCCTCGTCTCAACTAATTCCATCAACTAGAACAAATAGCAGCATGCCTCGCCACCACTGTCCAAAATGTCACAAAGTCACCATCGCAACTGGGGCACAATGTCACAAATGTCGCGGGCTTTCCCCGTGCGCGACAAACGGATGCCCCAACTACGTCGCCAACCAAGGAGATACCTGCCCTGCGTGCGATGCTCGTCGAGGTAAATGACCATCTTCCTGGCTACCTGTTGAAGCTTACACATTGAACTACGCAGCGGCTGAGGAGCGCAGGAGGAAGCAGGAGATGTGAAATGTCTGGGCTCTCAGTTCAGGCATTGTTGCGAGCGAACAGAGAACTCACCGTGTACAATAAATTGCCTTGAGGCCAGATCATGATTATGAAGCTGTACTTCCTTGTAAAATGATGAAACAATATGCTGCTGCGCCGTAATTTAATGTAGGAGCGTTAAAATTAAATTAAAAAAGGTGAGCGGCGTTCCAGGACCAAACGCTGGAAGATGTTTCGGAAGACCTGGTCATAGGACACGATCCGTATATGGAATCAACGATGGCGAATCGCGATGACTGTGCCATGTCTTTTGGAGAGTAGGAGTCGGACCAGCCTCGGGGTAGCAGAGAGTTCTGGAGAGGCTTTGGGTCGGAGCACAGGGTAAGAGTCACACAGACACATCCTACACTTACAGGATCGTGCCGATGGATGTATACCCTGCGCCAACTTTAGGCATAGTCATTGGTCTGGCCATTTCCAGAATAAGAGAAAAAACTTGAATGAACGTCCCAGCGCGGTCGGGGAGAGAAACGTCAAAGCAGCGTGGTCGTCAGAGGTTCTCATCGTTATATGGGATCGACCAGGGGGGTACCCAGGTACCCTCACGGTCGTCACGAGGGGATTATGACAATAAAGCTTCCATTCGCTAAATGTTTGATTGGGAGATAGTATGGCGCATAAGTAAAACTCGCAGCACATGTAAGAGTGAACGAACACAGAAAAAAAAAATACCAGCACAGAAAACATTCCATCGATCATAAATGTCATACCTCCACTCAGCTGCTTCACCATTGCTGGGCATACTAACGGCTTGCTGAGTTTGGCTCTCGCGCGCAGCACTCCCACGCGACAACCAATCAGAATATTTCAGAGTTGACAACCTGGAGTCTTCACAGGTGAGCTAGCTTCTTTGACATAAGATGTGCAGAAAACGAACACGCTTCTCGCCAAGCAAGGACCAAACCTATGTACCATTCTAAGCAGTCAGCGATAGAACGCTGGTCAATCAGAAACGACGAAATTTGCTTATGTCATTGTCAGTTGTCCAAATCCTGAGCGCGAGTTCCCTTACTATCGTGGCATAGCCCACTACGCAGGGAGATTTGTTTGACAGCAATCCATGACGTTGTGGTTACAGTAGATTGGTTTACAGTATTTTAAGCTCCAACGGCGATGGTTACACCGGACACGCCATGTTGATGCAGTGAAGATCTGTGCTGATGAACAGACTATCTATCTGAAGGTAAACATGCAGCCCTCTTATAATAGCAAATCATGTCTATCATAACACTCACCGTACGGCCGAAGTCCCAACGCTTCGCACAACGACAGCAAGCAGGAAGTTGGAAACTGTTGCTCGGAAGACTCGACGCACTCCACTAGAACATTGCGACAAACATCAATGCATCATCGCCCAAGGAAAAACTAACCTGATGACGCCTGAGATCAGCACACCCGACTCCCTGTCCACCCAAATTACACGAACAAAAGAGATGAGAAATTAATACACTCCGCATACCATCCACGTCCGTGCCTAAGGAACTCCGTGCTGCTCAGCAAGCTGCGACAACAGATGATCCGGCATCGTAAACACATTAAACACATTCAGATGAAAATTACCAAAGAAAAGAGAAACCAACCGTCCCATGATACTTCCTGCGATGAATCGGGCAAAGCGGACATGTCCACATCGTCGTCAGTATCATTCGATGCCGCCGGAACAGGATACATATCAGGATTCACGGCACGAAAAGAGCCAACCCAGTCAAGTCCAACAACAAGGTTTACACACACCTGACGTTCTGAAAACGTATCAACCGTCGTGTAAGCCGGATGAATTTGTGGTAAACGAATACCTGGCCATTGTATTCGGCAGTCAACAGCCCTCGACAGGCATTCGAAACACTGAACGCAGCTGTACGAGACAGCGATGGGTCAAACTCAACCCGAACTGGAACACCACAAAATACAGCGGGAGACGACATAAATTGTTGAAGCAGGTACCACACGGCGTTGGAGACAAAGAGGGAGGAAGTAAGGAGCCCTCGCCACCTCCTCAGTGGTAGTGACAATAACAAAAGGTGGCTGTGAGACTTCTCCAAAATCCCAGCATGGCACGAAAATTTAGCCTTACCTAGCGGGAATACATTGATTTCACAACGAGGTATACACGATCCAATGACGAAAAGTCAGTCAATTATTCCCTCGTACTTGTTTGCTACGCTGCATTGCGAGCTGGGAGCGGACCCGACGTTTTGTTTCGTCTTGTTGAGCATCGCCATCGTCTTGTCGAACAGACCACCTTGAGGTGGGCCTGCTGCGGGTGACGTCAAAGCCAGCCACTAAAGATATCATGAGACGCGTCAGGAACCCATTATGACCAAAGAAAAGAGTTCACGGATCCTCTCACCTTGGCATGCACCGCGTCTAGATGACCCATCACCACACTAGCGCTGTGATATGTTGACAATCGACTCTAAACGGAAACACCTTTCCGCCACCTTATTTTTGTTGTCCACTCGCATTACTCGCTCGTTCAATATAGTTTGGTGATCAGACCATATCTACGACGCAAGCCGTCGATATCATAGATAGTACGGTCTGGTCACCATACTACGTTCATTACGCCTGCCACCATTACAGGCCACCTGACCGTACATACCCCACATCTAATCCGCGCAAGCCGCATCTTGGTTGGTGGGTACGTCACGGCGCAAAGAACATGGCTGACAATGGTAGGTGACCTGAACCTACACACCCCACATCTGATCCGCGCAAGCCGCATCTTGGCTGGTGGGTACGTCACGGCGCAAAGGAGATGGCAGACAGTGGCAGGTGACCTCTGAACCAAGCGCGCGCTAGGGATGAGCATAAATACCTTGCTTCCAGGATGTAAAGGCAGATACCAGTAACAACCTGACTCCTGAACGATCGGCAAGTCGACACCGTCCTTCTAGTGTTGCCTCGTCTCAACTAATTCCATCAACTAGAACAAATAGCAGCATGCCTCGCCACCACTGTCCAAAATGTCACAAAGTCACCATCGCAACTGGGGCACAATGTCACAAATGTCGCGGGCTTTCCCCGTGCGCGACGAACGGATGCCCCAACTACGTCGCCAGGCAAGGAGATACCTGCCCTACGTGCGATGCTCGTCGAGGTAAATGACCATCGTCCTGGCTACCTGTTGAAGCTCACACTTTGAAATACGCAGCGGCTGAGGAGCGCAGGAGGAAGCAGGAGATGTGAAATGTCTGGGCTATCAGTTCAGGCATTGTTGCGAGCGAACAGAGAACCCACCATGTACAATAAATTGTCTTGAAGCCAGATCGTGATTGTGAAGCTGTACTTCCTTGTAAAAAGACGAAACAATATGCTGCTGCGCCGTAATTTAATGTAGGAGCGTTAAAATTAAATTAAAAAAGGTGAGCGGCGTTCCAGGACCAAACGCTGGAAGGTGTTTCGGAAGACCTGGTCATAGGACAAGATCCGTATATGGAATCAACGATGGCGAATCGCGATGACTGTGCCATGTCTTTTGGAGAGTAGGAGTCGGACCAGCCTCGCCGGGGTAGCAGAGTCTGGAGAGGCCTTCAAGTTGGGTCGGAGCCATGTTAAGAGTCACACAGACACGTCCTACACGCACAGGATCATGCCAATGTGTACCCTGCGTCCACTTTAGGCATAGTCGTTGGTCTGGCCAAAATTTCCAGAGTAAGAGAAAAGACTGGAATGAACGTCCCAGCGGGGTTGGGGAGAGAAACATCAAAGCAGCGTGGTCGTTAGAGGTTCTCGTCGTTATATGGGGTCGACCAGGGGGGTACCCAGGTACCCCCACAGTCATCACGAGGGGATTATGACGATAAAGTTTCCATTCGCAAAACGTTTGATTAAGGAGATAATGGCGACATAAGTAAAACTCGCAGCACATGTAAGAGTGAACGAACACAGAAATTTTTTTGAGAAATACATACCAGCTCTGAAAATATTCCATCGATCATAAAATAAGCTCTTGCTGGGCATGCTAACGGCCAAGGCTTACTGAGTTTGGCTCCGAGTAGCACACCCACACGACAACCCAGGATATTTTAGTGTTAACAATCTGGAGTTCTCACGGGTGAGCTAGCTTCTTTGTCTCTAAGACAAACAGTTTACACGTACTTTAATATAGAAGCTAGAAGATCAAGATGTGCAGAAAACGAACACGCTTCTCACCGAGCAATTCTAAGCAGTCAGCGATAAAATGCTGGCCAATCAGAAACGACGAAATTTGCTTATGTCAGTTGTCCAAATCGCGAGAGAGTGCGGGTTCCTTTAGTATACAAGACAAGAATTCATTCATGTGGGTTCATAGTCAATACGAATAAAATACAGTGATTTTACAACGAGGTATCAAAGAAAATAACACGATCCAATGACGAAAAGTCAATCAATGATTCCCTCGTACTCGTTTGCTACGCTGCGTCACGAGCTGGGTGCGGGCCCGACGACAATTTGTTTCGTCTTGTTGAGCATCGCCATCGTCTCGTCAGACAGACCAAGGTGGGCTTGCACGACTGCGGGTGGCGTCAAAGCCAGCCACTAGAGATATCACGAGACGCGTCAGGAACCCCATCATGACCAAAGAGTTCACGGATTCTCTCACCTGTCCCAAGCTGACGTCTTGGTATACATCTAAAAAGGAAGGGTGAGAAGATCTATCATCCGAGCGTAGCATAAGGGCTACTTACCTGTTCTGAATATCTCGAGGAATTTCAGGGTCGTGTTTCCGGTGTTCTCCACATAATGTCCTGTGAAGAGTTAGTGGGTACCGTCGAGATGGCGAAACTGGTCTCACCGTAGGATGCGGGCACATAGGCGACATCTCCGGCCTGAAAAATGGTAAGTTAAGAGAGCCTATTCGAGAAATAGAGGCAATGGGTATGTACCTGGAAATCCCATGTTCTAGCGGCGCTTTGTGAAGCGAATAACGTCATGCGGGCGGTTCCCTCCCTGTCAATGCTGGTAAAATCACCGTCGGTTTGCAAACACGAGCTCGCTTACAAGTAGAAACTCCATTCGTCTTGGGTGGGATGCCACTGATAAATTACGTGAGCAGACGATAGGGAAATGCTTTACGAAATACATACGTGCAACTCTCTGTAATCGAGCATCGTGAGAACGCTGGACATGGACAAATATATATCCTCACCTCATCGCGCCAGGTTCCACAACAACCTCCGCAACGGCAATCGTCGTTGAAATGGTGAACGTGGTCGAATCCACCACCTTTACACTTCCGCCGCTGAGCGGTGTGACCGGCACTTGCGACATTGGGTATGTAAATGGATGAGGTACCGTGCCCTGAGGATTTGAAGGTGCCTGCGAAGTAGCAGGAGGAACTGGATACAGAAAGACGCCGTGAGTTAGTTGTTTTAATACAAAGGTGACGAATAGGACATACGGGCAGGAAAAATGTAGAGCTCGCGGGACGGTATGTTGTTAAACGCGGAAATGCTCGTTTGGAAATTTTTGGCGATCACCTCCTTCGGTACATGAGCCAACCAATCTGGAGTGTGATAATTCAGTCCAACAAGAACAATCGGGATGGACGACGAACTTGCCGGTAAGCTGTACAAATCGCGTTAGCACGGTAGTGGGCTTTCGATGCGATCAGAACTCACCAAAAACGTCGCATCTTCACTAAAGGCGCCTGAATCGAAGATCTTGGGATGACTCAGGGTCAGCTCACGCTCAGTTCATCACCAGTTCAAAACAAACCAGTAAAAATTCTGCTCCGTCGGCAGTGTCGTTGGTCGCTTGCAAGCTATGAGGGATCCCAGGGGGGAAATACCACAAGTCGCCAGGTCCCTACGATGTGAACGTGAACAACGATAAGATGTCCCGGATATACAAATACGCACCACGTTCCCGACGAAACTCTGCCCGTTTTGGTCCACGGATGTCACTTGGACGTATCCGCTAAATATATACGCCCACTACAAACCGCTCAGTTTGGTGTCATGATAAAATGAGTGTGACGACGAAATTTACCTCTGAAGTCTTGTGCCAATGGAGTTCACTGTCCGTGAATCTCTTGAGCAACGAAGTCGATATAAAAACAATCCCTCTTACCGTATGGCTCCCACCTCGAGCCGCATATTGACACCCGCCATTGCTACCACACAGGGTGAACATGGTCCTAAAAGTCCGTCTCAAGGCACGCCCGACTCACCCGTCGCAACAGGCATCGCTTCAACTACACGTACACGATGTCAACGTTCAAACCATCATCAACGAAATGAGATCGACGAACTATTCTGTTGCCTAGCCCAACCACCCGTGTGCATACGCTGGTGGCTGAGCGCCATCGGCCACTTCACGTTCGGACTAGCATGATATCAGCATTCAGCCTCCTCGTAGCGACAGACGACGACTCTCTTACACATCGCCACTGTCCGTCGTCGGGGGTGCCAGTAGATCCGCATTTTGCAATTCTACAGGGACGTTCTGAGGACCAAGGAGGGAAGCACCGAGACTTCCTCGCACAGGCTCCGGTATAATATTGCTGTCCGGGGTCCAGAGGATGCCGTTTGGATTGTCGCTGGCATAGGGCACCGTCGGGCTCGCAGACGCGGCAGCCGAGGTGGAACTCGCGGTAGAACAACTTGCGACGGCAGCGAGCAAAAGCGTGACAAGAACGGACGAGAATCCCTTGGCCATTGTCGGTCGTTGAAGAGCGGATGAATCGCGTGTTTGAACGCGTTGAGGTGTTGAGGGAGGTGTTGATGCCTTTTTATATTCTAACCTTTCTCTGCTCCCGGCGTCGAGTTCCAAGTCCTGGCTGAATATGGCATCCCACTCTCCATGTCGTGACACCGTTCTTCCGTGGGCCTCCGAAGGATCGTTCCTGAAGGAGAGTGACACGGTTGAGCCACAGGAACAGACAAAGGGGGGGATCCGCAGTAGGCGGACGGTGATGAGCAAAGGCACCTGTCGGGGAAGTTCATCTCGAGAATGAGATCTGGAGGAATATCTTTGACGAGTCACGGTGATCTTGTGATACGAATGCATGTGTTCCTGTTGCCCAGATCTGTCAGTAGCGGACAACATTACCTTCTACCCTAACAGGTATGATGGCGTCTCGCTTCAATTCCTTGGCAAAGGCGGGTATGGTTGGAACCCGGTATTGCCGATATCGTCGAGTAAGGTATGCTCTGAGCCCAGTGTGGACACTACCGCAGACACTGCAGGACGATGTACCGAAGTAACGTTCTCGTTGTCCACAAGATGAAGCATGCTCTGAAATCGAAGATTTTCAACGAAGCTTCGCAGATACACAGCCACTGACAAGGGGCTTCTGGCGGATAAATGATCATCCGGAGAACTGGGCTGTTCTGGGAAAGTGGAACTTACTGAGAAGCTCACGACCGGGCACAGAGCTGACAAAGGGACCTGGGACATGGGGAAAGATCTCAGGATCCGATGTCATCCCCCGCACCAAGAAACTCGATAGGAATAGAAACAGCCTCTACAAATAGCATTGGTCCGTCAACAAAATTATAATGGTGCCTGTGGAACCAACGAGCTATTACAGATTTTTTAGCGCAAATGTCAGCGAACCATGACTGGGAGAAGAACTACAACGCATCATCGCTGCAAGAAACGGCGATCAGACGTGCTCACCGACCCGAGGGGCTTCAGGTGACGCTGTGATGGAGAATCGAATTTATTACCTCGCATCGACCGGACCATCGCTGTCACTCCATTGCACGATCAATAAACAATATCAGTTGACTGGAAAGCTGAGAACACTTACCTATACTCAACCATGGCACGAGATCGCCTACGTCGAAACGTACACGAAGGTTGACAGGGTAATGACATGACTGGAGTGCACGAAACCGGGATGGTCATGCGACCTTGGGCCGCCGTCTTACAAAGCAGTACCGGTGGGGATTCTCTAAAACCTTAAGTACAACATTTGAAAGCATCCAAACTTCCGGAAAAAGTAACGAAGGGTGATTGTTCGGGGCCCTCGCCAGAATGGAGACAGTGATTCATCGGGTGCTAGATTTGTACACGACAAGGTTCCCCTCGTTTCCGTGCAACATCAGCCTTCCAACCTGAGTATCAATTAGTGTGGATATATCGTACCGATAGTATCGATGGTATTAACTCACGACATGTGAACGTGGTTCTCAGTGGCGTTCATTAAGACCACACGACCATCGCTGCAATATCTCGACCTCCCCATGTCAGCAA
>JBBPQU010000654.1:0-16600 GCA_038092655.1 Boletus sensibilis | reverse complement strand
GGGGGGGGGGCGCCCACGCGCTGAACTGACTCGGGATCATAGCCCTCTGCTGTGAATACAACAGCCGCCTGGTGCAACGTCTGCCAGAATTCACAAGATAGGGGATGCGCTGCGCTCACGCTCGCTGCACAACAGGCGCGTTCGGCAGCCTTGTCGCCTCTTAGTCCGGTGGGCGCCGGGTTCCTGGGTGCTGGATTGACGCTTGCCGTGGTCATCTTGTCGTTTGCGACGTTGGCATTGCTCGGACTGTTGAGCTTCGGGAGGAAACCAAAGAGGTGGCAGATGCCGGCGCACGACGATGGGGTACGTTTCTCAGAAGGAGAGCCTGGTTGGATACTGAACTGTGTAGGTTGAGCTACGAAGTAGCCCGAGTAACAAGAGTTCCCTCAAGACGGACGGCACCCGCGGAAAATGATCATTCGACAACAATGAGCCAGGGATCTATGAAACATGCATATTGCCACAACGAGTGATGAGAATGGCATGTCCGTGATGTTCTGATGTTATTATTAATCCAGATCTTGAGAGAAATGCAATGATATTGATGTAGCAAGTCATAGTCTTGAGGTCATATCATCTCCAATCGTGATCACTGTCGGCGGGATCGCTGACGAGATCCTCGTCTTCGGCGTCGTGAAATAGGTCTAGAAAGTCATGTCAGCTGAGCTGATATTCGATCCAGATATTGCACATGACCGTCATCGCTATCGGAATCTTCCTCGTCGGGATAGTCGTTCTTGTAGTACTCTTCAGCTGTGAGGGTTCATGAAGAAGCGTAAGTACAACATCGCGACCCAGGTCGCAACACAAACCATTGGAATCTTCGTCGGCCTCGTCCTCTTCCTCGGATTCAGAGTTGTCAGACAAGTCATCGTCTTCCATGGACGGTGGGAGGCCGGTCCTGTCGAATATCAGTTTGTCTGTGGAAACTTCTGAAAAATCTACATACACCGTCCCAAAGTTTGCGGCGAACGAGTTCCACTCCGATAATGAATAAGGTCTTCTGTAAAATACATCCCACACGTAATCGTCACTGGTGGCAGCGTATGAGTTGGTATTGGAAACGACACTGGGAGGGGCGGTTTCTTGTACTGCCGGAGCTGGACCATGAGCTCCTCAATGAGTGAGAGTGAAGAGTGTTGCATACACGTTAGATAATCTTGGAGCATAGGGAGGAACTTTTCCATCTCAGGATCCATGGGTGGTAAAGCGGGACCCTGGTCTTCGCGGACTGCATCGTACATCTTGAAGTCATTTCGTGGGATATCTTTCGAGGAGATGACTTTCGGGCTGGGAGGACGGCACAGGGTAAAATATAGGGACGGGTTGCATAGGTTAAGGACGTACGGGCTAGTGGGGCGTCTCTTCGGTCTTGCATCTCCCCTTTCCCCTGTTACTCTGACGGCATATCGTGGGGCTCCGCTATCCGTTCGGGGAGGGACAGGAGGAAGTCTCATCTCTCGACCGGGTGGCGCTTGCGCTTTTGTATTATTCTCATTCGAATCTTGAGCCAACCTTGAGATCTGAGACTAAATGGAGGGGATCGTCACGAGTCCAGCCTGAGAAGGCGCACGACAAGTACGCGCATCCGTCGACCTACCTGGAGGTTCTGCCTTAGTTCATTGTCTTCCCAAGCGTCGGGCTCGACCGTCTGGGCGAACTGGAACACGTCGACGCCACCGCGTGATTTTTTCCTTCTGAATCGTGATTCAACGACTACTTGCAGAGTGAGCGAGTCTGGTTGACAAGGGTAGCATGTTGTGTGGCCAAATGCATACCGAGCGCGTCCAAGGGTTCCTCTGTGCGCTTTCGCTTTATGCGCAAAATGGTGAAAGCGGGATTTTGCGACTGTGCGTCCATCGCGTCCTAGCTCGTCGTCGTCGTCCAACAACGTTGTGCCAGAAGTCGGTGGTGGTGGATGGAGAACGAAGGCAAGAATTAGACTGTGATTAAGTGTCGTCCAGCTTGTTGGATCACATGATCGGCTCCTATGACTCCAGCCTTTCACCACCAACACCAGCGCGGTTCAGTGTCGAACAGCCCAGATACGCCGCTGTTCCTAGTCCCCATCAGTGTCACCGGATCGTCGCGAACCCCAAGGTTCTGAGGATCTTCTGGCCAGTGACTCCCCTCTTAGTCAACAAACATAATAGCGGTGGTTGGTGGCGATCTTTGTGTCTTAAAACACAAGGTCACGGACGCCCCAGAATTGAATGTCCCCTAGACGAATCCCTTGGCTCGTATTCGCTGCGGTGCTTACCGCCTGCCGAAACTAAGTAACAAGTATGGCTCGGGAATATGAGACATGAGCCTTGAGGCCAGGATCGGCTCCGGCTCCATGCTTGTTGTTTCACTGTTTGACTCGATTAAAGGCTAATCTCACATTCCGCGCTCATATCGCATTTCAGCCATGTTTCTTACGGATAAGAAAGGTTCCAGAATGGCTAACTACATGACACATTCGAGCGCTGGCTGTGTTGCTAGCCAACGAAACCTCCTTGAACCTTCACTCCGTTTTGACCGATTGCAAGATCCGACAACACGACTGGAAGAGCGTCGGTGGAGTCAACGATGCTCAACTCATCTGATATTCGTGAGTGTCTTGAAACTTTCCGTAACATCAGTGCGTCGAGTTTACCCAATATCAGGAGATACATTTGGATGCTAATTCATTAGCGGTATGGTGACTAACTCACTCGTGTTTAATTTCCCTTTGTGGTGCACGTTGGCAGGTGCTGGGTGGGCAGACATATCTGATGTAAATTCCCGCGGACAACTCATTAAGCTACTCCGCCGATTCAGAAGAGAGCAGTGGAAGTCGGCTGTGGCCGCGTTTTATTTCAGCTCTCCGCCTAACCAGAATTCAAGGTGGATGGTCACGGACGTCATGGTTTGGCTCACCGAGAATGTGCCGTCATTCCATCGAAAGTCCACGCCTCGTACTGAGACTTGTACGTGGTTGAGCACGTTGAATACCATACCCGGGGCTGTCTCGTGTGCGTTCTCATAAGCTGGGTACAGCTTTGCGTGCCTACAACAAATATTGAGTTGGAAGGCCGATTTTGCTAGCTTGCCATGCGCAGACCCTCGAGAGCGATGGCAGCCGTCGACTCACGATTTCACTGATCGCTAACTTACTCGAGGTTCGGACTTCCAGTCCTCGGCCGACGCAATCACTTTCACTACTGAACTAAAGCATCAGCGTCGCAGGGTAGTATCTCATCGGCCGAGGACAGGAACGCCGAAACCCCCTGAGTATATTAACCGCCAGAGGCTCTGCATAGTGCACAGTTCGTATGAACATGGCGAATGCTTCCCCCCAGAAAAAAAACCAAGGGGACTACAGCGCAGACAACTACGTCAAGACTGCAGCGTTCGTCTTTTCAGACGAGTACACGGCACCCATTCTATCCTGGCTGAACGCTGGTCCCGGAGACCGAATTATAGATCTCGGTTGCGGAAGTGGAGAACTCACAGTCAGAATACAAAACGCGGTGGGTGCGGAGGGTTTCGTGCTGGGCGTAGACTATAATGCAGATATGGTCAGTCATTTCTGTTGCATTGGGAAGATTGCCGCGATGGACATGTTTTGCATAGGTATCGAAAGCGACGAGGAATGGAGTCAAGAGTACCTTCATCTGCGATGTTCAGGACCTTGAATCACCACCTTCATTGTCGTTGGAAAAGCCGTTCGATGCAGCGTTCAGTAACGCTGCGTTGCATTGGTGCAAACGCAATCCCGCTGGAGTTCTTGAAGGCCTGAAACGAGTTCTCAAGCCTGGAGGACGATTCGTTTGCGAGATGGGGGGATTTATGAACTGCATCGGTGGGGATTATCTGCATGTTGCATATCATACAAAGTATTCAGGAAATCGCAGGCGTGAGGATCGCATTACACCACGCTGCGAGGAAACATGGGCTCAATCCGGAGGAGATGGACCCCTGGTATTTTCCGAACGTCGAAGAATACCAGACGGTGAGCTAACAAAGACTGATTAAATTGATACATAATCAGACCGGTGACTCACAGGTGTTGCAAAATGCTGGTTTCCGAGTCGATACAATGTTCTTGGTGCCAAGGTTGACACCGCTCGGTGATGGTGGTCTTCGCGCATGGCTTCAGCTCTTTGCACGGGGGACATTTTTGAAAACGGTCAACGACATGGACGCCAAGGCAATCATAGACGAAGTTGAGCAGATGTGTGGGGTTGACTGTAAAGACCAGGCGGGTAATTGGTCGTTGATGTATGTCCGATTGCGCTTCGCGGCAACACTTGTTGCTTGACAGTGACAGTCCGTTGACTTGAAGTCGGCGGACCCGTACATGTATCGAGATATCCCCGATCTATACTTGGGGTATGTTAGACAGGCGACGATCAAGTCCACCACTGTTTGTAGCTGTCTGCAATGGCAGTTGATCGGATCGCCTGTATACGTATGCGCATTAGAACGGGATCAAATTTGAGAGTGACACTGTCTTCAGCAATTTACCCAAGTCTGTTTGGACTCTTCAATTGGTTCAAGGAGACACCAAAAGTAGCAATAGAGGCAACACGATTTCGTCGAACGTAACATAGATTATTAATAATCCAAACGAGACTGTTCATCGTGTCACCAGTTCATTATGATGGCTTCCGACACCCAAGTCAGAAGCACCGATCAGTACTTGGCATAAACATAATAGGTGGTGGTACCGCAATTGCGGCACCGCTCGGACCCATAACAGTTTGATTCTTCCTGACACGTTGGTGCGCATCGCGGGATCGATTGGCAGACTTGGTGATCTCTGTACAACCTGACTGGGTAAGGGAATGGGTAAAAGTGATTACGAATCCACGACAAGCCACAGAATAGCCTGAGTGATATATGCATGTAATTGAGCTAATCCTGGCGCCAGGATGGGTGAGTGACAAGCCGACAACTTCGTTCAGCATTAACGCTTTCCCCTAAACATCATGCAAGCGCAAGGTTTCCAATTCAAGGCATGCATCGCTATCATGCTCGAAGTCCAGGGTCTCCGCGGGTGGTGCTATCCTCGATCTGGCAAATGGAACTATACCAAATCAACTGCATCGTTTCCAATCGCGTCAAGTGCCAGGTTCGCTCCTGACATATTTGATTACCAGCACGAACCACGCGACCCTTGTCCATTGTGGCATCACCACAGGCGGTGTTTGGAGATGAACCGGGAATTTGGAAATGTCATTTTGAGACCGTCCGTGATTATCGACGCGGGTTACCCAGTACGTTCACTATTCTGCAGCACGCCAACTCCGTAATACGCCGATGACTCGGGGCAGACTAAGCGTAACCGGGTACACCTGAAACAAAACTCGGGACTTGGTAGCAGTCGGTTTTCTGTAATTAGGGACAATTGAAGGGTCGTTCGCCACGCGCACGCTTGGACTTCGGCGATGCCACGTGCCGGCATGGAAAGCACAGCAAGTCTGATTTTTGCGGACATTTGAAGACCTCCATTTCTATGAATGAAAAGTACGAGGCTGCACGGCGAGTCGACCCCCCACCTTGTATGAATGTCTTTGTGTGACAGACAAATGAGGAAGGATCGGCAATGAGGCAAATAGATACAAATAATGGACCACCGTGGACCAACCATGTGCGCGGTCACGTGGACCACATACTGACAGTGAACGCGCCGAGTTGCGAGCGTGTTGAAACTTGAAAGCTTCACGACCACTAACGGCCCGACTGATCAGCACCGCGTACGGCCAGTAAAAAAACGGCCAGAACGGATCCGACAATGTCCATGAACGACCGCCCGGCGTGGCAAACCGACGATCTCGACGAAGAATGGGTCGACGAGGACGACGCCTCGCTCGGCACACAGTCCCTCTCCCTCACCACACCACTGCCCGGTTTCTTGCGGACCCCAAGTGCGGATAACGAGCAGGATACGAATACAAACTTGGCTGGTACATTTCTGATCAGGGAGGACATGCCCGTTGCGGCATTCCTTCCAAAGACGCCTGGTCGGCAGATCAAGAAGGGCGGCATTAAGGACTTCTTCAGTCCTTTAGCTCTGGAGAAGATGTTCGAGCCACCCTCTCCGCCTCCGCAGAAACCGCTTGCGTTGGCGCTCACTGCTGCTCCCGCTGTGCCCTCTCGCTTGTCACATGCGTTCACCCCGAATGATAGCCGGTCCGACTCGGATACGAGTGCTCGTGCCAATACAGCTGATCGTGATGTTCTCAAGCCGACGTCCTCCACAGATCTACTTGCTCCTCCTTCATCCGCGCTTGGGACACACATACCCACTTTGGAGGGCCCATTCACTTTCTCTGTTCCGCGCCAGAGCCTCAGGTTTCCGCAGGCAGAAAGCACCCCAGGGAATATATACAGTGCTGCTAATCCACCAATGACAGATCCAAGGCTTCGCTTGTTCCAACTCCAGTACGACACATTCACACGCGACCACCTCTCGGCAATGGTAGACTCCATCGCTGTCAATACGCCGTCTGGAGGAAGTGCCGAGGGTAATGGCTCGTCTCCGAGTCCCATTCAACGCATTCTCTTCAAGCCACAGCAAACGCCCGTCTCAGATGATAGTCCCATACGCAGCATCAAACGCATCAAGCTCAGTCCCCCAAGTGACTTTTATGGTGAGGGTGCTGGCGCAGGAGCTGTTGTGTCGCGTCCAAGGACACCCCGAGTGGATTACGTCGGCGAGTCGCGTTCGCTCATGCAACAGATCAAGCAAGCTCGCGATTTTTCAACCATTTCCACCAATGTGACCACGCAGACTCCTGCTACGGACAACTCCCAGGCGAAAACATCAGCACGGATCCCTTCGAGTGGTGAGCTTATTCATCTCACATGCAATGCATTCCAACCGTAGATGGTAGATAATCGCGCCACCCTTATGCCGGTCATCAGTGAGAGGAGTGGATCTGTCACAGGGTCGTCCACTGCTGCACCAAGTGGCCACTCGTCCCTTGCTATCCGGCTACAGGCAGCAAATCTCATGCAACAAATCAAAAACGACATGAAGGGTTCGAAGCGCCTGTTTTCCGGGGATACAGAGCTCTCTCGTTATAACCATGCGGAGGATGAGCGAGCTGATCTGTCCGCATCCGTGTTCGAGAAATCACAACAAAGCATCTGGTCAAATGGGGTTCACGAAAGAAGCCGACGTAAGTCACCCAAGTCAGGGTCGCCTCGCCGCCCCTCTTCCGCTTCGCGACACCACCCCAGTCCACGCAAATTCTCCCGCTCGGTCTCTGATGACCGCGAGCGCAGCCTCGTGCTCGACATGTCCAACATGTCGATCGAAGCGCCATGGCAAACAGAGGCGCGTTCTGTGACGACCCGCACCAACCCAGCGCTAAATACCAACATCCCCCGCATCAGAGTAACGTCATCGACTATCGACGCGTTCCCTCAACCCCCGATACAGATACCTCGTTCATATCCGTCTTCATCGATCCGTTCAGGCAACAATGCAGATCTGAACCGGTTCGTATCGTCAAGCACAGCCTCCGGGACGACTATCACCGCGAGCAGTGCACCCTCATTCGTAAAGCATGCAGGGCCGGTTCATATTATGCACATTACGCCATCTGATATTCCGTCACTTCCACAGCGCGTTGGGAAGATGGTGTACGACAAGGAACTCATGAGGTGGATGAGAGCTTCCACTCGGGTATCATCCGACGGCGATGACCTGAGAGATCATACGTCTGTGACGGATGCCGAGAGTGACGATCCATTCAGGGATATTGAGAGCCTGCGAGAGGATGACTCAGGGGGCACGAACGTGAGCGGGGTCATTGCAGAGGAAGTCCCAATGCTGGCACAGGAGGCGGGAGAGGGGGAAGAAGAAGCGCACTTCAAGCAGGACGCAACCCGGATAGAGGAGAGAGAGGAAGAAGATGCCAACGACCAGGAGGAAGTTGACTTGACCTCGTTCACGTTCGATATTCCATCTGTCGCTGTGGTTCGAATTGTCCCCTCAGAGGAAGATGACACCGGAGACGATACCACCGTGTCTGATTCTGGAGAGGATGACGGTGCAGGGGCGGATGCTGAAAACCAACCTGCGCCATCGGTGTTCGACTCGGAGGACGATCTGTCCAACGATTCCCCCGACCAACAGCCAGTCGTACCCGTCGAAGCGACACCAGTAGCACTTCGCAGGGTGTCGGCAGTTGTGACACCGATGCCGCCCAGGTCGGCGCTCAAGAGCACGAGCGTGACGCCTGTATCTGCGATGAAGAATCCGAACCGAGACAAGTACCGCACGCCCGCTCAGAGACTGGGACACCGGAGATCCGTCAGTTTCTCGGATGGAAAACGCGATGGTCCGATCAGGGGACTCGTTGTGAAGCCGCATGAGAGTGACGACGATCTCGGGACGAGCGTGTCCTCTCTCGAGCCCATGCCTACTCAGAGCTCTAGCTATCCCCCCTCAGCAAGATCTAAACGGATCGTCGAGATGATGCAAGATCTCGAAAATACGAGTAAGCTTCGCCTTCGTCCATAAGGGATGGTGCTGAGTTCTATGATCAGTCGAATCTGAGGAGTCACCCACGAGATCGTCGACCCCAATCCATGACGTCGAAGATTTGCAACTCGTGGGCAATCGACGCCCGAGCAGTCAGATGGCGGTCGTGGACTCAAGTGGATCTTCCCGGCGCGTATTCTCAACGTCCAGGAGGAGTGGCTTTTCCGATCAAGATCGAAGGAATGCTACTTTCTTGACAGAGTGTTCCTTCGGAGTTGCGTATGACAAACTGATACAGGTGATCACTGATGTGCAACCCTTTGAGCCACACTGGGAAGACTTGAACAGTATCGATTTGTCAAAGAAGTCGCTCGACAGCGTCGCAAGGCTCCAGGAGTTTTTGCCAAAACTTGACTCGCTGACATTGTGCGTGGTAGATACACGTTGCGTGAAATAAGGAGGGTATCTTGAACTGACGTGAAATTGACAGAAACTGCAACCAACTGTCGTGGTTGAGCGGAATCCCTACATCCTTGCGGACACTTTCTGTCGCTTCTAATGTGTACGTTCGTCGGGATTACTGGAGGTGACGTTCTCATCCTGAGCGATTGAAGCTTGACAGGCGTCACATCATTTAGTCACCTTCAAAATCTTGAGAACCTTGACATCAGCAACAACGATATTGACTCACTGAATCGTAAGTGGTTGAGACGCACTGTATCATTGGCGAAGTTTGATGCTCAATGTTGATTGGCGTCAATCAGAGTTACAGTGTCTGCGACACTTGAGAGAGCTCAGAGCCGATGGCAATCGGATCACAAGCTTGGATGGATTGCAGAAGCTGGAAGCGCTCACGAAACTAAGCGTGCAGGGTAACCTGATTCGTGAGGTCGACTTCAGCTTATTCCGATGGTACGGCGTTTCGTCTTTTCCCCGTTTACCCTGTGACGATGACTTGGCATGATCCTGTAGGCCACGGCTAGAGATGCTGGACTTGAGCCAGAATCGGCTTGTCAGGGTTGCCTCGCTGGCATCGAGCCTTGCTGCATTGATGGTTTTGAATCTTGGTAGGTCAATTGTGGTTGTGGTTGTCAAGCGTACCTGACTGACGTGCTTGGCAACTCGAAGATGGCAATCTATTGGATAATCTTGATGCCGGTGGTTGTATGACGAGGCTGCGCATTTTACGCGCAAGTAACAACCGGTTGCACTGCCTCAATGTGGGGCACTTTACGAACCTGCGGACGCTCTACCTGGACAACAATTCGCTGGCAGGGCTGCTGAAAGGGGAACGCCTGGTGAAACTGGAAAACCTTTCGATGCGAAATCAGAGCTGCCGTGAATTGTGAGTGGCACAATCGTTTGGGCGTAACGTGACGTGACGGGATCTTTCATTATGGGTGCCTGATTGATGGGGATAATGATGGTGATTTGCAGTCATCTCTCGACTCGCCAATTCCGGGATGTGAAACGGCTTTATCTCTCAGGTATGTGAGGTGCTTCTATAGGAAGATCTATGAAGTGGAGCTTGAGAACAAACGCATATCTCGTTCACTAGGCAACAAACTTAAAACAAATTTTATCGAGGAGGCGTGTTACAATCTCGTCTACCTGGAGCTGGCGGCGTGCCGGCTGACGACACTGCCGCGCGAGCTGGCACAGCTGACTCCCAACCTTCGGGTACTGAACCTCAACTATAATTTCCTGGACGACGTGGCTGCCTTGGACGGTCTCACGAGACTAAAGAAGCTAACGATGATTGGATCTCGCCTAAAGGGAACGAAACCGCTGATCCGTGTTCTTCAACGGATGCCCGATGTGGAAATGCTCGACTTGAGGTGAGGACGCCATCGGGATTTCGGCATTCACCATCGCGGCTGGTGCACTTCCTTGTTTATCCTGGCTTTTGTTGACGACCCGAAACTGACCGATGCCGTTGACAGGATGAACCCGAGTACGCTCGGGTGGTATCTACCACTTCTGGTACGGGACGTGCCTGGGGCATTGCAACCCTCGGAGAACGGGGGATCGGGGGGGCGTCGCAGGGGTGAGAAGGCGACTGAATATGGGTGGCAAGAACTGGATGCAAAGTTTCGCCGGGACCTCCCGGACGATGCGTACGTCGGCCGCCTGGCGTATCGGGGACTGATTATGCGAGCATGCCCACGGATCCGGATGTTAGACGGAGTGGAGGTATCGGAGAAGGAACGGACGAAGGCTAATCAGCTACTGCAGGGGATCATGGGAAAAGGGAAGATTAAGGGGAGAAGAGCGGGAGGGGATTCCGATATGGGAGAGGCGAGGTGATGGTGACAGATTATGCCTGCCCACATGACTTGATGTGATTTAGACGATTTGGTCATGCTTTTTTTTTTTCGATGTGGATGTGTTACAGATCTGATTGGAAACGGTAATTTGTAATTAAATATAAATGTAATATTATTTTTTAGGGACAGGGGGGTGATCAGATCAGAGGGATGGGATCGATGACGGAGGGGTTACGAGAGTGGCACTCATTTGATGGGGGCCGGGCAATCGGAGAAGAGGCGAGTGCGGTGAGGCTGTGTGGGATTCTGAGCCCAAATCGAGCGGCCGAGGCGAAGAATTGGAACTCCGCGCGCGCGTGAATGTGCCTGGGCCCGGGCAAAATTGAAAAGAGGCGCATCTGAAACGGTGTCCTCGAGGCGCCTGGCGAGGACTTGTCCTCATATGTCTATTTGTGGGCGGCATTTCGTTATGGGACGTACCCAGCGATATGATGATCCCGGTTGCGATGGTCAAGAGGACATGCCGAGAGACGCTCGCCGGCGACGCGAAGAGGGGGGTTGCGTGCGAAGAGGCGAGGGCCGAAGACGCTGGAGGCGAGTCGGGACGGGGAGTGACAGGGTGGACGGGACCGAGCCTGTAAGGGTGGCGAAGAGTCAGTAGTGATTGATTTGACACGGAGGGTCGCTTCGACGTTGGGTTTTGCGAACGAGGAGAAGGAAGGCTGTCCGGGATTGGAATGGGTGCAACGGACGTTATTCGCTACCGAAAAGGCCTCGCGGGATTGTCTCGCACATGGTGAGATGAAAAAGCGACGGGACGTTGCCGGCAAACGTTAAGCTTCCCAGGGCTAATTACTTTCTTTGAGTGCCTTGCTGCACAGCGATCGTATTTCATAGCACCCAAAACATCCAAACCATGGCAGCAGCGTCCCCCCTCCCCGCGCGAGTCCCACCTGCTCTTAAAGACCCGTCCCTGTCCACATCTCCTCCTCCACTGCCCCTACTCCTCGCCCGCGCTCATGATTGCGCAGAACTCGCCCCTGCTCCCCGTCTCGTCTTACAACGTCGCCCACCTCCATCTCTCCCTGTACGTTCCTCCTCCTTTCCCGGCCAGTCGGCTTCGTAAGCGCGTGTCATATATGTCATGATCTATCATGATCGACCTGTCACGCTCTCTTCCTCCATCATTCCTCTCTCCTCTCTCCCTTACCATCCTCACCGACTCCGCTGATTCATTTATCTTGCCCCTCAGCGCTGATCCCAAAAACGACGTCCCATTCGCCGACGACCTGTCACAACACAGCTCTCCGGCTATCTGGTGGGTCACTCCTTTCACCCACCCCGCTCCGACCCATTTTTTCTCTCGTTTTTCTTTATCTTTTGGTTTTTTATGATTCCTATTTGGTAACTGTCTCATTGCAGCCCCGAACCCGACCTTGACTTCTCCCAACGACGAATGTCCACCTCCACCGCATCCGCCCCAGACACAGACACAAGCAGCATCCCCTCCATCCAAGACAAAAAGCCGTCGTCCCCCTCTGCCTCCCCTCAGCCAGACAACAGGCCTCGCTCCGAGGACGCCCACGCCTGGAATTTCGACGACAAGCAGCTCGCAGATCCCGCCCTCGATAATACCCCAAAGGTCCAGCTCCCCTCCATCTTCACCACCTTCGAGGATCCTTTCCGCAACGATATCCGTCGCGCCTCCCTCCCGAGCATCGTCTCCGATTCCGTATCCAATACCCGCTACAGGGCGTCCCCGTATCCCCAGCCCGCCATCCGCAGATCCCACGCACCTGCTAATCAATCTAATCCCCCCACATACCATTTCCCCTCCCCCGTCGATACCCAAGACCAGTCTGCAGAGAAATCCCAACCGCGTCTTAATTATAATAATTACTCAGAACCTTCCGCCTATCCCCAAACTTCGCTTCCGAGTGCACCCGCTTCCACATCCCAGATGTCTTCTTTCGCCTCGCCCCTCTCCCCTGATTTGCGCCAACAAGCTCCCTACGTCGAATCCGACGATTGGTCTAATTCATCTTCCACGATCGCCCGCCCAAGCTCAACGCCGGGTCACCCGTCCCTCAATGTGCCGCTGAAATACGAAGACAGCTTGCGCCACTCTTCTTTCAGCGCGTCCATCGGTCAACAACAGATGTTCTCGAATGCCAGCCGCATCTCGGGTCAGCAAGATCGAAGGCCCTACCCTCCTGGCACTCAAAAGTCCGATGAATGGTCCTTTCCTAATCAGGAATTCGTCTTGCCCCCCAGCAACCCTTCCTATAGTTCGACGTCAAGTCCCCTTTCTCCGTCTCAGCCGCCCCCGCCTTCAGCTGTGCCTCCGCCATCATCGCCTTCGGCTCGCCCCCCGCAGACAGTTCCTTCGTCGACCCTGGTAGATCGCCCCACTAAAAAACGCGGAAAGCTCCCCAAGGAGACAACGGACTATCTCAAAGCTTGGCTCCATCGTCATTCGGACCATCCATACCCCAGCGAGGAAGAGAAAAAACAACTGTGCCATGCCACTGGTTTGAGCATGAGCCAGGTTTCCAATTGGATGATCAACGTAAGGCACCCATCACTCCTGTTTCGTTTTTGACTCACGGGACTCCACCAGGCACGGCGCAGGATCTTGGCACCCGCCCACAGAGCAGCGTCAGCGTCAGGTCCTACCACATCGGCTCCATATCCCCCAGCAACGCGCAGCGTGCCTGCTACCACCCCAATGCTGGAGCCCGTGTCCCGTCGCACCTCGATCCCGCAGGAATCGTTGCAGTTGTATCACCCCATGTCGCTTCAGTCAATTCCGTCTTCTAACCAGAACCACGCACCCTCGCCGTCGACCGATTATGTTGGGTCGAACCGGCATCTTGTCGGAATGCCACCGCGGTCATCACACCAATATCACGGAGGATCAAGTGGCCTGGATGTTCCCCAATCGAGGCATGCTGTGGCATATGTCCCAGGGCAAGGACACCACTCTGGGAACGGTAGCCAGGCAGGGCACTACATACCATCTGGAGTTCCGATGTCCGCTCCCCCGTCCCTTTCCGCAAGCCCGTTCGGGTCGCACAATCTAGGCGGCCATCATCACCACGGGCAATCGTTGTATTCGTCACAGCATCATCACCAATCGTCGTTGTCTCCCAGTTTCCTCCCGAGCCCGATACAAGGATCTGAAAGGCTACCAGTACACTCCACGGACCACACGCACAGCTACTATGGCGAAAGCCAACCGCACCCATCGTCCAATCCTGGATCCGCTTTTTCTGGCCCACATTAATCATTAATTCGACACACGATGGCCCAGGCTGGATGGATAGGGGGAATCTGATACATCTGGTGCCGAAACACAAACTGCGTGTAACAATATTATTAGTAGTATTATACTGACTTACCTAAAACCACCTAGTCGCTTCTCGCCTTCTTGCAACCGCCCTGCTGAAAAAGATTCTTTTTCATTTCTTTCGTTCGCTCTAGATGTCATCACCGCTGCGCGGGTGCAGTCTCCTCGGGTTTCTCCCACTTGCACACATGGACCAGCGGAGAAGACATTCCTAATGTATTTCTGCCATCTGTATCCGATCTGGTCGTATACTGACTTCCATCTGACCGCGCTTCCACTTTCCCTCGTATGGCATGTATTCCCTTCCCCGTTCTTCTTTCTTTTTCCAGAATGTCCATAGTTGCATTCTGCGTAAGTACCTCGGAGAGAACAGAAATTCTTGTAACCCTGTACGAATTGAAACATTTGATACCAGAAATACCATTTCGAGTTGATTTCGAGTCTTCCTTTGATTTATGAGTTTGCTGATCCGGGCGGCGGCGTGACTCGTTCTTTTTTCTCTCTTTTTTTTTCTCTCTTACGAGACCTCATTCACCACCCGATGGATTGTGACGGTTGTACCCGGACCTCCTCGGCTGGACCGCCGCCACACACTTGCAGCCCTAATCGTCATCCCGTTAGACACGCCGTTTTTGCCAACAAGATGATGGCAGTGTCTTCCTCTTCCTCTTCCAAACGTGCAATATTCAAATACGTCTGTACGAAGATCGCGTTTCGCCACCGGATGTCGCGTGTTTTTTTCTTCCATTCCTATCTTTTTTTTTATATCTCACTCGGAAAACGTGGGTGGCGGAGCGTCGGAGAGTCGGAGAGAGAGTGGGTTGGCCCAGGTTTGTTTTCATTTCAAACGTGGACCTTTGGGTCTTGGGCTCTTGCACAGCAACGCAACATCTCGACGAGGTTACCGGTCGCCGCCTGAGTCAGTGAGCAAGCCTAGGCCACATCTTCAAACTCGCTATCACTTGGGCGTAGCAGATTGAACTCGTAACAACAGACGACGAAGACGACGAACGACTCATCGACCCGAGTCTAGGCCAAGCAGGGTCGCCGTTAAGCCAGCGAACTACGCGCCGAGTGGTCGGTCCATTGGACTAACCCCCAAATGCCAATTTGAACTCATATACCGACCAACGCACTGCAACAACGAAACGCCGAACTTCAACCGAACCGATAGGGCGGTCGGCGCTTGTTGTTGCCGCGACGGTGAATGAGTTGCTTGCTGTTGTTGCTGCAACGGCAACCACAGGGGGTTTTGACAAGAGTACCCCAAGCGAAAATATCATAGGATGCAGTGATTGACTTTTTGGAAACGGTAGTCGTCCCCGGATATGGGTCGATCATATCTGGTTGATGAAACGCGTTTCGCTGGCATACTTATTAACCCGCTCCATTCCGATCGAGATTCCAGAGTGGGGCCGGCCGCGCCTGGATGAAAAAGATAATAAAAAAACAGGGACGAGAGGAAGAGGAGGTGGGGAAAAGGGGTGAAAATTCGGTAGGATCTTAGAGTCTGTCTGTAATTTTTTTTTTCGAACCTGCATAAACACCACCCCCTCCGAAGCATGGTAGGTACCAACCTATCTGTAACATGTAACCTACCCGAGCTCAAAGAATTTTGTTCTAGAGGGCCAAACTCGTTCGCCGATGTACGGAGATGTATACTCACCACGTCACACAATCTACCGTGTTGATACGGTGACCGCACTACGTTACATTAATGGTTCGGAGACGGAGGTTTGAACAAAGGGGATTAGGTTAAGCAAGGTTTCGAAACGAACTTTTTTTTTTTTACCTGTTTTGTTCGCGTGGTGGGCTTGACCTGCACAGATGGCCTGATATAGTCTGTACCTACGCGAGCGGCCAGCGTATTGTTGTTGTTGTTGTTATTATTATGTTGTTGTTGTTGTTTCGTTTCTATTAGCGAAGTGAGGGCCAAGCTCACGCCGATTTCTCGGATACCGCGAGCCCATCTTGATTTGCGAGATCAGTGTTTCGATCGACCCGCCAGTTGCACAGTTGGCGGAGAGAGGAAACTCTAGAGAGGACCGCAGCAGAAAGCTATGACGGTGATGACGAATCCTGTACTGCGTTATCTATCATATGATATCATTAAGCTTTCAATTCGCAATAGCCACGCGTTTGATGGACTCCTTTATGATGTAGTCGAGAGATGGCGTGGCGTGGGACTTGTAATACGTCTGCATTGTTCTCGCTCGCTTCCAGCGGCTCAAATCAAACGGAATGGAAGAAAGGGGGCGGGAGGGAGAAATAGTACAGGGGCAACACATGGGCGGGGAATCGGGCCTCGCGGGCCGGGCACCGGTAAACAAACTGAGCTAAACCATATTCTATAGTAAGACCCCGCACTACAGCGTCATATGAAAAAGACAACCCCAATCTTAGAAAAAAAAAGGCGAGACGAGGTGTGAAGAAAAGAGGAGGAAAAGGAAAAAGGCAGACGAGATGAGCCAAGGAAGGAACGGAGCCCCCAATGGTCTTCCATTCGTACTAGTGCACCCGCCA
>JBBPQU010000653.1:0-16603 GCA_038092655.1 Boletus sensibilis | reverse complement strand
CCACCGTTCATAATCCTATCACATTGTAGTCTGAGTCATGCTCGCCCACCGATTCCAGAACGGAACTTCCTCCTAGCATCGCCATCAAAACCATATCATTATGTTTTCTCATGATCCGCCGATTCATCCCGCCCCCATGTCAACGGGTCCACAGGTCCAACAACGTATGAACCGCTTTTTGATGGGGACCCTGAGCATCGTCCACGCGTTCGGACCGCCCCGGACAGCAGGCACGTATATAATTTACACTGTATCATATATATCACACCTATATATATATATGGACTAGGGAGAAAAAATGACCAGCGACCGGTAGTACAGCGATTCAAATGCGGTACGACGCGTCACTCGCCAACGTTTTTGGGAAACGTTTATCTTACAGTTTTGAACGCCATCGAGCCCAGGCCACCAACCACTGACAGAACTGACCTTGACACGAGCATCATGGGGGGCGCGATTACATCGGACTGCCGGGACGACGGGACACACACGCACATACTCACACGCGGACACACGCCGAGTGACTTGACCCTGACCCCCAGTCTAGTTGAAACGCTTGGTGAAAGACCGACTGAATTGACTGACCCTTGGTGCGACGGCATCGCTGACTTGAAACGCTTATAACTTGGCACCAACGAATCGAAAACCCTCTGCAAGTGACGATCCTCTGATCTGTCAATGCAATTACGACGCTGCTGGATGATTGGTCATTACCAGATTCTCCGTTCTCGGCCAAGTCCAGTGACTTGCTGATTCAAGGGACGGTGTCCGCCTTTGGACGATATGAGTTGTCAGTTCCTTACGTCGTCGCTCGGCAAAACGCAGGCACACGGGTTCCTTGGTCGCCAAAAAAGGATGTCGGCATTATCATCTACGAGTAAGGAAAAAACCACTGGGGCTAGATACAAAACCAACGCCTACAGATGGTCATGGACTACTTTCCGAGCGCTAGGCACCGGACGACCCAAAGACGAGAGAGAGAGAGGAATATAAAGAATAGGGAGAGGGATAGAGAGAGACAGATGCCATGGTATGAATATAGCTAGGTATGCAAATGTGTCTAATGTGATGCGATGCTCGAGTGTGATGTGGGTGTGGAGAAGAGGAAAGGAAATGCTAACGAGGGTGCCGCGGTTATTCTGGCAATACTAGGTCTACAATAATCCAACCCAGCAACGAGGTGGAGATAAGGCAAGAAGGGACGCGGGTCTAGATGGGGCGGCGTCTAGGCCTGAAATTTTGGTTTTTGCTACAAGGAGAATGAGCGTGCGTGAAGATGACTAGAGGGTGTGGTGACGTACCGATTTACGCATCATCAATGGCGGTGAAGAGTTTGGCGAGTCTGCGTAGGATGCCTTTGGAGAGGTGAGGACGCGCGCAAGGGCGGGCGGGCGGGAACGTACAGACTGCATATATGGATGCATTGGGGCAGCGCTATGAGGCGTCGAAGCGGTCTTTGACAAGACTTTTCTGAGCTGGATGAGAGGTGAGACGCGTCCAACGCGATGGACGGGGTGCGTACCTTGGCTTCGCTCTCTGCGGCGTGTTGTGCGTACATGCTCGGATGTAGCGATACGCTGTCGAGGCTGGTAGCCTGTGGGAGGGAGGAGAGTGCACAGGACAGACTCGGGAGAGCGACGAGCTTGTCGTTGCGGAGGGAAGCCATTATTGTTTTTGGAGGAGGAAAGAGAGAGAGAGCGGAGGGTACTTATAGCCGAAAGGACGTTCCCGCGCAGTGCTTGTGGTGTTCTCATAACGATGCGCGGCGCCATCTGAGATCTCTTTATTTCGGTCGCAATACCATCGACGACGGCTTGGATGGGGTCTACCATCTTCGCGTAAATTTTGGGGGTCGTTTCTCAAGGAACCTGTCCCGGTTATCCAACTACCCTCTCTATTACCCACGCGCGGTCTCCTAGGAAAAAGGCTATCTCACAATGTAACTGGCTCATCTCTCCTCCCTCGCGACCTGTCTATCGTGGCGCACATGGCACAATCGATATGCCTATACATATACTTTGTCATGGGCATCGCCGTCCAGCTGACTTCACCGTCACGTCCACGCTCACGTTCATCTTGCACCCACCCCTCCGCTCACCCAATCCGGTTCCCTGATCGTATCGTATCGACCGGCACCGATAGGCATCATCGTGCAACCGAAAGGCTCTCAATTCACACTCTGGTGTCTCATTTTAGACTTGCCTCTCGCGATCCGGCCTCGTGCGTTGGGCTCATACATATGCATGGCATGGCAACCGAACACGGTCATGGATTATGCCTATACGAGGCGTCCGTATCATCTATCTCTTTCCCTCCGCCGTTGCTTCTTTGCAGGGTCATTCCGAAATGTGCGTCCGTATCCGTGGATAACGACACCCGGGCCTCGTGCCCAGCGAACCTCGGAAAGCCAACGAATCTTCGCAGACACTGGAACGTGACGGTTACAGTCAGAAGCCAGGACACGGTCTGCATCGTGCCCAGTGCCGTACCAGCGCTTCCTGTCCGGTGCTGTCACCTGTTTCTCGCTACCCTGACTGTAGGAAGAAAAACGATGGAAAATAAAGGCAGGGTGTCGAACACGCCGACTTGTCTCCGTGATCTACCCTCGCGTTCTCACCCTCGACATGGATTCCCAGACATGCGTCGCGGGTGCTCATGTCGTGTCAGTTTGTATTTCTGGCTCATTGTGACCACACCGAACTGGCCGATGCCGATAGAGATGCAAATGCGATGCGGCATCCAGATGTGGGCAACTGTTTATGCGATGGGCCATGCAATCAACCCTGATCCCATCTCACACCAACAATGCATCTATTTCTCATAATCTGATCATGCCCACCAGTCCGAGATTGTATCTTTGCCCAACTTCTATCAATATGTGATTTTTTTTTCTCGCCCTAACATCTTCTCCTCGGAGCAAAAGCCTATTTTTTGTTCTTCTAGCGCCGACCGACGGGGAATCTGGATTGGATGAGATTGGAGAGATGAGATTGGGATAGATCAATCGATGGCTTGGACGCCATCGTACACCGCCAAGCGCTCACGCGCCGCGGACCAATCAAGTGACCCCTGTACGAGATTTGTCACGACCGCAATCACATCGTCGATGGGACCGATCAATTGTTCGGTCGTATCGCGTTCGCTGTTCAAATATGCCTCAGTTCACGTTCGCGGTGCTGCACGTGATACGTACCGGAGCGTCATCGTCCTGTTCTGAACCGCTGTCAAGAGGGGTCAAGTCGCGTTTGGGAACAAGGCACAACAAGGACGTACACGCGAAGTCGAGGGTGACGCCAAAGGGCGTGCCGAGCTCGTCGTTGCGAGCATAGCGTTTTCCGATGGACGTGTTGGAATCGTCGACTCTGGAAAAGATGCCAGCGTTCCGCAGTTTCGTGGCTGTCACGCTCTTAGATTGAGGGAGGATGGGAGGGACAGGTGCACGCACAGACTTCATGGACGAGAGGCGCGAATTCTTCCTTTGCGCTAAGAGGGACGATGAGGACCTTTGTGGGTGCGACGACGGGAGGGAGGGAGAGGACCTGTCGGGACGATGAGGAGGTAAGTCGTGTTAGGTGGTCGTGCTTACCCCGCGTTCGATGTCTTGTTCGCGACACCAAAAGCTGTGCTCGATGAGGATGTAGAGTATGCGTCCGAAGCCAAAGGATGGCTCGATGACGTTTGGCGTGTATTCGCGAACTACGTCATGGGTGAGTGTGCGGATCCGAGCAGGAAAACTGCCAGAAACGGACTGGACTGTTTGAACGTCTTGCGTTGGATGGTCACGAGATCTGGTGTCAACGTGATCTGTTTTCCCTCGGCCTCGATCGTGACCGAGCTGTGACGGTGAGTGTGTGCTATATCCGCGGTGCATGATAGTTGACTAACCCGTCTGCGAGCGCTTCCTTGAATCTGACCAGCTCCGTCTGTCCCATCTCCCCAACAATCTTCTGCACAACGCCCGCTTCTCGTCCGAGCGTCTTCCCGAGCGCCTTCTTATTAAACTCGGCCACCTCCCGCTCCGACACCACCGCCTCCTTCAGCGCCTCTCGCACAACCAGCGGATGCCCCGTCTTGGCCGCATGCACGCTCAAGTCATACGCCGCACGATCCGCACACCCGACACACTCCGTCCACCCCATCGCGTTCTCAATCTCCGCGTCCCAGCAGTCCGTCGCATAGTGCGCCATTTCGTTCGACATGTGTTGTCGGAACCGCAGACGCCTCGGATCGATCCCGATGTGCACAAGAAAGAGGTGGATCCGCGCTAAAAAGTATCCCAGCGTCTCGTTGGCGACCACTCCCTGCTCGACCGCGTCCCCGATCGCCATGTGTCTCACCGTCGTCTGCCCTTGCGATTGCACATGGCGATCGAGCAGCGTGAGCACCACGTCTCGGCATTCCGCGAACCGGGGGTGGCGTTTGTCGGCGGGGTCGACGTAGTGCTCGATCTCGCCCATGGTGAATTCCCGGACGCGCAACAGCCCCGCGCGGGGTGAGATTTCGTTACGGAACGAACGCCCGATTTGGGCGGATGCGAATGGGATCCGACCATTATTGAATTCGAGCAGACGCGAAAAGTTTAGAAAGTGGCCTTGTGCCGTTTCGGGTCGGAGGAAGCTAACGGGGATCACATGAAGAAGTGTGGAAGAAGTTGGGGGATAACGTACCCGGGGTGTTGTCCAGTGGGACCGATACTGCTCGCAAACATGAGATTGAACTGCTGTGGTTCTCCCACCTCGTTGTCCGTATCTGGGTTCCGAATCTCATGTTTCCGACAGAGCTCCCCGAGCTCTGCGCCAGAAAAATTATCCAGCTGAGTGTGTGTCTGAGCACGATAGGGGCACGTGAGGGAACCGGGACGCACCTGCGCGAGGAGATGTTCGTATTCCTTCACCTTGTCGTCTGCCAACTGCACCGCGACACTCTTGACCTTTTTCTTCTTCTTCTTCTCGTCCTCCTTGGCCGGTTGCCCAGCAAATCCGCGCGCCTCGCGATCGCCCGCGAGCCTTGCCTCGAGGACGTTCTTGACGAGATGATCCGCGCGAAGGACATCCCCCGTCTTGATATCCTTGACCATCCAATCGGCGAACCTCGCAACGTGCCCAGACGTTTCAAACACGGATGCGGGGGTCATGATCGTCGTATCGAGTTCGAGCATGTGATCTTGGATGATAAAGTGACGACGCCATTCGGCGATGATGTTGGCTTGCAGAGATGACCCAGGGGGACCGTAGTCGTAGAGACCTGCGACGCCTGGGGGGAGAGTTGTTGGTGAGTATGAAATGAGTGGACGAAGATGATCGCACCCCCGTAGATCTCAAACGCGGGTGCGTAGAAGAAACGGCGGTTGAGGAGGGCCTCGAGACGGGCCTTGTCGAATGGATGGGCGGTCTTGTTGACGGGTTTGGCCATGTCCGTGTGTTTGAACCGAGTCCAGCTGAGACGGGGCTTGAAGAGGATGTGTCCAAATCTGACTCGCATCACATCGAGTCAGTTCCTTTGATTATCTTTTGTCAACACTTGCCAAAATCAACAAGTGTAGTACAAGGAAAATTTTGAACACCAAAGGTTATGTAAAGACTAGACCAACTTTCATCCCACGATGTACAAGGGACTCAATGATTGAGTTGACCAACTACTACGCTGGCACCAAAAGAAAAGAAAGAAAAAATAGGAAACCCCGCATGCGAGACACGACGCGATCGCTCATCCAACTCAAGGATGGTCCTTGTCTTTTTCTTTTTTTAGGGTTCCTCCCACTTGTCCGACATGTGCGGGTGCGCGAGACCGAGGATTCGGCGGGGGACGAGTTTTTCCGCAGCTTCATTTACGATCGGTCCCTGCTCGCATACACAACTTACCCTTCGACGTTCAAAACTTTAGCTTTCGAAACACACCTCACGCGACACACATGGTCGGGCATCGTCACGCAACACGTACACACATCGCAACATGCGTATGTGTGTTACTTGTCTGACGTGGTTCGAGGCTATTCGTGTCGTGCGTTTACCGTACGTGACGTGTTTTTTTTGCCGTCGCAGCCGTCTTGTCTGTGATGTGATCTTGGCTTGGATCAAATGTTGATGTCACGTTCACCAGTATAGGCTAGCTCAAGTGACGACAACTCGCCACAGTACCACGGTCGTTCGCGCGGCAAAAAAGAAAGTCCTATCATGCATCAACATATCACCCATCTCGTCGCTCGAATGCTTATCTCTCCGTGTTCACGCCGGAGAAAGAAACGCGCGTCCGAAGTACGGATCGTTCCTCATCTTTACCAACGAGATCCAACCAGGGGAGCCAACGTTTTCGAATTTGCAAGACCGAGGATAGAAGTCCGGTTATGAAAAAAGTAACGCACGCGCCAACGATAGCACAGCAAGGAAAATCGAGTTGGTAACTGAATTCATGGTTATTCCTGTTCATCGGCGTCTTGGGTTCAGGGAGATACGCCTTGCGTGATGCCATGATGTCCGAGGGATCGGCATTGCCGTGCGCAAGATGCGATTGGAAAAACAAAAACGCCTCGTCTTGTTCGTACATGGTCGAACGCTGGTATATGGGGTAATGGAAGACTGCGGCATCATACGTAACTTGATAGCGAGGATCGGGGCGGTTTTTTTTTTCCTAGCACTATGCACTGGTCATCGGGTTGGGTTCACGTACGGGCGCATCTTGTGGTTTCATGTGTGCGAGGGGCACGGAACGCCGTTACCCGTCTAGCTGCAATGTGCCCCTGGTGTTCTCCGAGGAGAATCAGTGGCGATGTGATGAGGTGGGTGTAGGGGCGTGATGGGTCCCAGGCTGGATGAGGAGCACACTGGCAGCCAAGCAGTCCTGATGTGCCAGGGACGTCGCGGAGGCGCACCGGGAATGAGGCAGGATGGATTGGGAGCGCACCGGCAACGTGGCAGTCACCGGAGACACCAGCTATGGATGAGTACTCGAGTCTTATCCTACTCATCCATAGCTGATAATCTTAGCTTGGATCAAAGGTTGGTGTCACGTTCACCAGTATACGCTCAAGTGACACTTGCCACAGTGCCATGGTTTTTCGCCCCGTAAGAAAAAGTCCTATCAAGCGTATCTGCCTATCAAGCATCAACACATCACTCATCACGTTGCTTGAATGCTTATCTCTCTCTGTTATCTATGTTCGCGTCCGCGTGTCCGAAGCACAGATTGTTCCTCATCTTTACCAACGAGATCTAACCCAGAGACAACGTTTCTGAATTTGCAAGACCGAGTCAAGCAACCCGTTTATGAAAATCGCCTACCCAACGATAACACAGCGATGTCCGACTTTTTTTGTTTTTCCGCATGGACATGCCGATCCCTCAAGGCGCGGCGTATGGCGCAAGATGAACAGGAAGAACATCGCTAACCGAATTTCACATCTTCGAACGCTGGTATATGGGGTAAAGGAAAACTGCGCCCTCATGCGTAACATGAAAATGGGGTGGGTTTTTTAGATTTGTCCTGCCAGGAAGTCGCGTTCACGTACAGGCGCATCTCGTGGACTCATGGATGCAAGGGGCACGGAATGCCGTTGTCCGTCGAGCTGCGATATGCCCCTGGTGTTTCTCCGAGGAGAATCAGTGGTGAGATGGTGAAGTGAGTGTAGGGGGGACGATGCCCAGGATGGGGAACGCACTTGCAGCCAAGCGGCCCGCATGTGCGGGACGTCGCAGGAGCGTAAAAAGACCGCGCGAGGGTACGATCGAGAGTTCATCCGATTCATACAAGTGAAGATATTGGATCGAGAGGTAGACTCTGTAGAGAAATGTCAATATCTTGTCTTTTTCGGCTCGCGGACAGTGAAATCAATAAACGGGTCTTGTTCGGTTCGATTAGGACAAATGGACGAATTTAGTGCGGTCCGAGTGACTTGAAATTCGAGCCTCCACACATATGCACTCGACTCGTTTCTTGTCATGTCCCAGGTTCGCTTCGAGTACAAGATTTACGAACGAATGACTGATCGTTTCATAGAATGGCCAGTCTCATCTCTCCCTGCTTTCTCTGTCCGTCGCTGCCGCGAACGCAGCTCCAATAGCCGCAGAATCTGCGGCTCGGTCTTCACAGGGTAAGCCATTAGCCTCCCGACTCGCATTTTTCGCTTCCTGACATCTAGCATTCACGATGGAAAACAGGTGCAACGACGAATACCACCAAGCACCGTCGACTCTCCTCGGCAGGGAGATCGAGAAGGAGACTGAGCGACGCCCGCGGTGCTGCTACTCGCCCTTTGTAAGTACATACACACACGCACGGCGGGGGCCGTGGGGGGGCAGCCATCGCATTTTTTTTCCCTTCTCCATCCATCTGAATTCATCCATCTGGTCGTTGCTGAATCCTCACTTAGCCCGACGTCCTTGCAAACTGCTTCTGCATCCCTCGCAGCGCTCTCACTCTCCTCACCCACGGTGTCGCATCGCCCTGTCCCTGGCGCACAGCCCATTCAGGTCCCCCGCCCGACGTCTACCAAGGGTACATCCGAAGCTGAACCTGCCAGCGTCGACGACACCCACCTCTCCGCGTCCCCTCTTCAATCACATACCCCCCTCGCCTCCAACTCCGTCAACGTCGCCAGGCTGGGACGCAAACGAGGCACTATATTTACGTGCGAGAGTTGTTCCAAGGTTGTACCATTTCCCTCTATACGACGACTGACATCGCTCATGTGATGCTAAATTTTAAATTATCGGGTACGCTTTGTCTAGGTCTATCGACATCCGTCGTGTTTGATCAAACACCGTTGGGAACATACCCCTCAATGGCGGGAGGCGTCCAAGTTTGTGTTGAGTAAACATCAACAGGTGCAGTTGCTCGAGGTGCGTTTTTCGTTTTATTGTGTCTTTTTTTTTTTTTGCGAGTGGCGGTGTGGTGGTTCCCCCCTGGCGCGCCCGCGCGTTCCTGTTCCTCGTTATTTGGCTGTTTTGGCTGGTGGATGTGGCGCTGAGCTGGATTTGGTTCAGGCTGCTGCGATCCTCTCGCATTTGTCGCCCTCGTCGGCCTCCTTGCCTGAAGATCGCTCCTTATGGCCATCTTTCCTCTCGGGGGGACTCGTCCCCCCGCCCACCTCGGCGCCGAACAATGACGTCGGGCCAACACCAGCGACGACGACCGCCACCTCGCCACCCGCATCATCGGCTTCAGCATCAACATCCAATGCCCATACGTCATGTCCAATATCGAGTTCCGTGCCTGCGAGTACGGTGATGGACTCGTATCCCGCTGGGTCGACTGGGCCTCTGTTACACGACTACGCGATCGGCGAGGGCGGGATCGGTATCACACAAGTCCGTCCTGGGGTATTGGGCGTGCCGACTGCGCTCATGTCTGCGACGAACGGGAGGAGTTCCCCGATGCCAGTGCCAGCACAGACGACGATGGAGGACGACGCGCTGAATTTGCTCGCGTTGCGTTCGGCGAGCGTGATATCTGGCTCGTGGGGATCGCCGACGTCGGCGTCGTTGTTGTCCCATTCGCATGCTCACATTCACGCCCACTCACATTCGCTATCCTATTCGCATTCGCATTCATTATCGCTCTCGCTGTCACACGCGTCGAGGGAGAGGGAACGGCGCCGGTCGAACGCGTACGAGTACGCGTTTGTGTCCGGGTCCGGGTCCGGATCTGGGTTTGGGTTTGGATACGACTATAGGTTTGGCTGCTCTTCTTCCGGGTATGCATACGCACCCGACTCGAACGGCGGGTGGTCCCTCCCGCGCTCGTCTGTCCGCTCTAAATCGGGGTCGTCGGGATCGAGGTCTCAGTCGCAGTCGGCGTCGGAGAGTAGGAGCGATGATGAGGACGAGGGGGTGTTTGGAGATGGTGTGGACGTGGGGGTTGATCTGGATGGGGTCGGGGTCGATTTGGAGGAGGGGGTTGAGGGTGGGGTGAATGGGGCGAGGATGACGATGAGACGGGGAAGGGTCGGTGGGTCGCGTGTGTGTGCGTGGAAGACAGATGATGGGGACGGGGAGGGTAGGGTGACGGGTATCAGCGTGCGCGAGGACGAGCAGGAGGACGCGGAGGACGAGAAGGGTGTGAGTGTAGGGAGGGAGGCGGGGCAGACGTGGGATGGTATGGAGATGGAGATGGAGATGGATTAGGGGGAGCTCCCGCGTGGCTAGGTTTGGGTTCGGGGGGTGTCAACGTTCGACTCCAGGTCCCGGCCCCATGGCCATATGTACGCTCTCGACTCTCGATACTCGTTCATCCGAGTTCATTGGCGTTCGGCGGTCAACGGTCAACACTTTACCTCGTCCGCGGGTACGCTTCGACTTCTATCCACAGCCCGTAACCCGAGACGTCGCTTTTCGTTCTCTGTTCTGTTCTGTTTCTTGTCTTGTTCTGTGCTCTCTCTCGCTCTGTCTTGTGTGTATTTGCTAACTGTACTATCTTTCTTGCAACTAATGGACGTGGGGAGGCGGATATGAGTACGTATGTATGGTATATATCGACGCCGTGCGTCTCGTCGAGGATAGGATAGCCTAGGGAAGATTCGTGTATGTATGTATTATTGGGAATATAGGAAACGATGTCGTTTTGGGGGGGGAGAAACGGTTCAATGTGACGGGGTCGGTGAGATCGTGGGCTTGGGCTTGGGGCTTGGGGTGGATACGGTTCTCTTGAAGTGCGAGCGCTAGCTATGGAGATAGATATAGATCTCGAAGCTTGAGCTTCCGACCCCGAGTTACCAGCGATGACGATGGAATCGAGGGCCGCCCAAACTGGGGGGTCGGGGTCGGGGTCTATCATGTTTTCACAGACGTCCAGACGTTTCCTTGGAACGTAAAGGGAGGACGCTCGGGACGCTCGGCGTGTTCCCACTGTCCCACTGCAAGCTTGGGTCCCGGTATTCGATGATGAACATCACCCACCAATGTATGGGTACCCCTCCTCGCGCTGCGCCAACGAGACAGCAACAGGCAAGGCTTGCCCTGTACACACTCCTTCCTCGTGGTGGAGCACACGAACGGCCCACTCGTTCGTGGGGCTCCGTTCGAGAGTGGAGCACGAAAGGATTCATTGGACGAACATGGCTCGCAAGGAATCTAGATGCAAGTTGAAAGTCAGTGCAACGCCGGACAACCACCACCCCGCGTCAGTTTGTACGCGTGAGACGACAAAGAGAAAGGGAATCCGTGCCCTTTGACCACTCGTCCTCGTTGGAGAAGCAAAGAACGCCCACGTTCAGATCCCCGGTCTGTTCCATGCGAAGGGGGGGTGGAATGTACGAATGCCAACCTCACGATTGACGCGGCGCGGCGAAGGGAGAACGACTTGCATGGCCCGTATAACAAATGCATCATCCAGAATGAAGATCCAGCCAGTGAGTTTCCCTCAGTTCTCATCAAACCTACTGTAAATGCCATCTGAATCGTGGAACGACGACGAAGGAATACCAATCGCAATCGTAGAAATTTTTTGTAGCTGTTTGGAGCAACTTTGGTTTGGTTCGGATCGTGCACTTGGTTAGCGTGGTGTGACGGATTGACTGGAGAAGAATATAAGGTACCACTCGTTTCTGGATCATCCAAGGACCGCCCCTTGCCAGCTCGACGACGTCCTTGCCGCGGATCTCCAGATCGGATGAGGCGGTTGCTGCTCGGAGTTTGGATCCGCGCTTGGAGCGCATGGCATTGCCGGGAAATAGTCCCTCCGAGAACGACGGGCATGCCTGTAGGATGCGTCGTCCAGGATAGAGGTCGCACGGTCTCATCGAAGCTTGCTGCAAATTGCACCTGAGACTTTCGAGTCACATCAGACTACGGTTATGGTAGACAAGCGCAATCATCGTCCTTCCTCCGCCGTCCATCATCCATCGAGCTCCGAGTCGGTCAGGGCAAGTTGGGCCAAACGGTGGCTCCACAACTTGGAGTGAGTTCACAAGGTCTATGTCCCAACCTGATGACCAGGGCAACGAGCTGCGAAACTCACCATGTCCCGGCGAACAATATGCGAGAGCAAGGGGCGAAACGATGTGGGTCTGATGGAGGTGCCAAACAAGGTGTTGAACAAGAGCAGGCAAGGCTCCGCTATCGATGTCACGACATGCCGTAAATGTCAGTGAAGTTGGGACACCGTGTGTATCGGGCTGAACGATCCTATAACCTGGATTAGACTACCGAGAGAAGTGAAACAGCGACACAGCGACACGGCAAAACGGCAAAACAACGAAAACAGAACAACACAGCAAAACAGCGAGAAATCAAAACAGCGAGAGAACGGACATGAAAAGTGTCAATATCATAGTGGACCAGCACTGCAATTCCAAACGTCCAGTACGTCCGTACGGATGTCCTGCGAGGAAGTAATTCTGGGTAACAATTGAACGACGATCTCGTGGTCAGCACCGACCCGCTCGTACCCGTCGTATGGTTGCTGCTGGAGCAACAGCGCGCTAAATTTCTGCCCGAGGCGGGCAATCAACCACAGGACACGGGTGTATGCAAGCGAAGCTACACCATACAACAGTGACGAGTCAGCGTTCTCGTCAGAACCCAAGTCCGGAGTGATCTCACCAGCGATACACACGCATTGACGACCGCTTATTACCACTGTGATTCTGTTGACAGCAAAAACGATGCCGGTTAACGAACGATGCTCAATGTTGGGTAGATTCGCGATCCCATAGATCGCCACGGCCGCGGGACCGCCTCCCGCGGCCATAGGGACTGCAATTCCACGGCCTGCGTTTTCAGCCTGTTCGCATCGCTTATTGGGTTTCTTTAGACTCACTTTTACAGTAATGTACGATCAGTTTATTTAGTCTACGGGGAAACTGATAACACTAAAAAGGATGTACTTAGCATGTGGTGCAACCAAGTTATCTTCATTAGAACTAGTGTAGCTTCCATTATAACGCTTAAACTTGGCTACGATAAGACGCTACCCGAGCATCTATTACTGTGGGAAGGCCGCCATGTTCATGGCTGGTAGCTCTCCCGCGGGCTAGCCACTGGCCATGGCGTGTGGCAGAGTCTGTCCGCCAGTGGCCGAACAAAATCGAGATGCGGACGAGCTAAAAAATGATCAGCGCATTCGGCTCCGAAGTCAAGCGGAGATTGTGACCTGGTATATGGTGAGATTGACGTGCCTATTCACCCATGTCAATTAGTATTGGCGTTTGAAGCCCCTTCAGAAGCTCGCGTCCTGCATTTTGTTCATCCCTGCCAACTCGGCCCCTTTGTGAGCGAATTTTTTTAGCAATTTCGGGCCTTCTTCGGCACCATACTGACCAAACTCCGCTATGCATTGCCCTTGAAACTGGCTGAACTGGGAATGTACCTTCGTGATGACGGCCACTTCACTTCCAATATCCAAACCGGCCCCGCTAGCGGACGAAGTCGACATCGCTTGATCGAATCACCGCGGCCTTACAGGAGCGGTCGTGACTTGACGACACAAGTGGAAACCATGATTTCACACCTTCCGTGGCGAAAAAACGACTTGACGAGTTGTTCGACTTCTCAAATATGAAGTGGGCAGAAATTACTCACAAGACATCAATGAAGTGGATGCTAAAGGGGCAGATGTGACGGAGACATGGTCGATGACCGTATGCTTTCACGATAACAGAGATTACCGTCGCTTGGCTCCAAATTACTGTAGTATCTATATGATTTCTACCAAACTAGGGAAATAGCGGGATGGTCGCAGTTGGCGCAATTTAGAGATTTACAGTATTACGTACCACGTTGCCTCGTCAGAATCATAAGGCACGTCAAAGCTTACAGACAGATTTACGGACGAGCCTATCTCTAAAATGCTTGCGGAAAGGCATCCAATTTCTCCTAGCCTAATAGTCTACATACGTGGCAGGCACACCCCGTGGAACGACGGGTACCATGACTTGAGCGACTGCTGGGGATAAAAAGGGGCATTCTATGCCACGAATTCACAACTTGAACACACCCTTCGTGCATCTTCTCAAAGCCAATCATGCAGTTCTCTCCCATTCTCTTAGTTCTTGCTGCTGCTGCTGCTGCCATCGCCGCTCCAGTGCGTCTTCGTCTTTGGTTCTCTGAAGTGACGTGATTGTGTTCGGTTGGATTAATGGGGATCGGTTTTTATTAGGCACCTGGTGAGCTCGCGGAGCGCACTCCGGAAGCACTTGCGGCTCTCGAAGGCGTATGTCTCGATCTTATACCGTCTGTTCCACCATTTGGCTTATGCTGCCATTATAGCGTGGCTCTGGCTCTAGTGGGACCAACGATTGGTAATCGGAGACAACCGCGTACGCGAAAGGTTACCCAACATCTCATATCTTCATTGTGAGTGCCATCCCCAACTATATTGTCCTCGGCTTAGGCGGTTTTCAGTTATTGCTTTCAAACGACGCACAGTGCTGGCACCTGCGACAAGAATCTTGTATCTTATATTTCGCTACCATTTTTTATACAGGAAGAAAAAAAACACCTTGTTTATTATCCCGTGGAGCTCCCCTCTTGGTAGACATCTGTTCGCTATTTTTCGCTACTGTACAAGTCTGACAATCGGCTTCATCCTCCCACGGTATATTTTAGCTTTCTCCGCTGGTGTTGTAGAGGATATTTATGAAGGTAGAAGTGAATGGTTATATGACGAGTACTACGCTGACGATTGATGTCAACGGTCAAGCTGAAGTGTTATACTCGCTGTATTTTTTTCTGGAATTTAGAATGTCCCATGTTCGCTTGATTCGCGAAATCCTGCCATCACTGAGCTATTTTTTCGCGTCAAGTACTTGGATCGACGATCGGTCGTGGGTGGGTGACACTCGTGTCGATTTATGATAATCAGGTCCACACACCACTGCCTGATTGGAGCTTGCTGGAACTTGTCATAATAGATATACTGCCGAACAGCCTGCGAATACAACTTAAAAGCTGTCTCTCGAGGTTGCAGCAGACCAGGTTGAGGATGTATGTTTGCTCAACCGAGGGCTTTTCATTGATACAGATTCTGTGTCGCCATAGGTTGCCGGCGCGGCCAATGGCGGAAGCACTGAAAGGTGACTGGTAACCATTGGCAGTAATCAGGAGGTACCTGCGGCGGTACTGCCAACAACATGGCACTAACGTTGCCCCAACCCACACACGCCAGATGGCCGCCACACCCGAACGCCACCCTTCCGCGGCGCGAGATTAGATTCGTCAGGTTGCGTCTGCAAAGGAGGAAATTAAGGGTCGTTCCTCCATTAATACCGAGTTGTAGGTAGTACCCCGCCTCACTTTTCTGCAATGCTGATGTGGAAACTGACATTTTTCGACAAGTCGCCAAGGTATTTTATCTGGGAAAAGGTTAAACCTCCAGAGGACATCATCGAGCATCACGTTACCCCCCATACATTATAGAGGCTCAGAGTCTTGGCCTGGGGGCTCTGGCTTCACTAGCTTCACTTCCTGGCAGGCCGCAGGCTGGGGTAAAACAGAGGCTGACATTGTAACATTTAGCTACGTTCCCGAATGTTTCTGCCCCGAGTTTGAAATGTGTACTGGGCGAGACAACACGGTTACCAGTATTTGAGACTGGTCTAAACGTTGGACAAAATATAATCTGGAGCACTCCAGAGCACTCTAGGCCCGCTCTAATTCCATTTTGTCCAAAGTTTAAGCCAGTCTTCAATCTTGCTAACCGCGTTGTGCGAGCAACTGGGCGCAGGCCAAATCAGGCACTCTATCAGCAGACAGCATGAACACCTCAAGGCCTCACCTCCACCTCTGCCGGCGAATCCCCAGTGGTGTCGGAAAGGGACGAGAGATAGTCGTTGGGAAGCCGATCACCAATGTGTGTATGTGCGATCTGTTGAAGGATATGGAAAGGAAGAATGAAGACTTCATGTGCAATTTAAACAGTGTCGGACGTGTGTTAAAACTTAAGATTGATTACCCTCTAAGCCAGGGGATATTTCCGAATTACATTTTCCCTTACTTTTGGTACTACGAAAATTCGCGGTTTTTTCATTAGTCTAGTAATATCTGCGCCGATCAATCCCCTTTGCGATCCAACGAAATTTACCAGATCGTCCATCAACGTGATGGGGAATGAGTTTGTGAAGATTGGTGGTGGTGGTTTGCGTTGTTCGTATGCGATCGCATGGATGGGTATCTGATTGCCCCGCACACCTTTTGCGAGGGGCAGGAATCCGTTGGGATGTGTCCCGTTCGGGCGGGAAACAGAAACAGCAACCTCGCATTAGTTTGTACGCGTGAGATGACAAAGAGCAAGGGAATCCGTGCCCTTTGAGCACTCACCCTCATTCAGATCCCCGGTCTGTTCCATGCGAAGGGAGGGAGGAATGTACGAATGCCAACCTCACGATTGATGCGGCGCGGCGAGGGAAGAACGACTCGCATGGCTCGTATAATGAATGCATCCTCCGGAATGCACATCTTGCCAGTGAGAGTAGGAGGGTTCAATCAGTTCTCATCAAACCTACTGTAAATGCCATCTGAGTCGTGGAACAATGACCAATATATACTAATCACAATCGTAGAAAAAATCTTGTAGCTGTCCGACTGGAGCAACGTTGCGTTGGTTTGGGTCGTGCACATGGGGTGAACTTTGGTTAGCGTGTTGTGACGGATTGACTGGAGAAGAAAATGAGGTA
>JBBPQU010000652.1:0-16610 GCA_038092655.1 Boletus sensibilis | reverse complement strand
AGCGTCGAGCAGTCGACTCATACATAGATACGAGGGCGTTCATGTAGAACATGGAAATACAGATGCCAAGCAACAGAGTTAGTGGACTGATTTTGTCAACGGTCGGACATTGTATCGAAATGAAGGCAGCAATTGTACCAGATTTGGTATTGTGATCTAGTGCGTATCAAGCTCGGCAAGTGCGCATACGTGGTATCAAATCGAAGAGCTATGAGAAGTCAATCAGCACCATACCGAGAGGCAGAAGCACACACGCACATATGAATCAGAAGTACTTGTTGATGCGAACAGAAGGGAGTTACTACACCTCCGATGCTTCTACATAGCTCACCACCGCTTTCCAGTCCTTCACCCGCTGTACGAAATTACGACGTTTCTCATTCGCCCGTGCTAGAGCCTCCTCGCCCTGTCGGGCGTCTTCCACCAGAAAACTAGTGTCTCCATTTCCAAGCTCCACTCGCCTCGCGTAGGCCATGTCATCATGCTCGTCTTCAGGAAGTGATATCCTTTTGTTCCATTGGTAGTCTCCAAAGAGCAACACAGGTGGCACAACACCGTCTCCACTGGGTGGGACATATTCGGCACAAGCCACCGCATTTTCCAACGAGTCGTCGATCAATAATTTTGCTCCAACGCGGATGCAAACTTCTGCCTTGGTGAGTTTCTTGGGGATCATATTGCCTTGAACTACGCCCGGGACACCATCTAACCTTTGCTGAAGAGCAAACTGTCCGGTGCATATTATCTCCTCGAAGCAACCAGGGAAATGTCGTTGTGTCCATTCCCAGCTGGCATCACGGACATGCTCGTTGCGTGCAGTGATGATGACGAGGCGATAGCCTAGACGGCGTAGGGCAGCAGTGCCCTCTTGTGCTCCCTCGATCGGCAGGATCGATGAGACCCAATTTGTCGCATAGAAATCCCTCACTTTCTTGTGGGTTTGGGCAGGTGGGCCCCAGCAAGGATTCTGGGACGAGCATCTAGATGATCAGATCACACGGAGAACAAAGTGAGGAGCGTACTTTCCAGTAGTAATAGTAGTAGAAGTCGTTCAAGCCAATGTTGGTGCCGTATTTCTCATTATGCCCTGTTCATACCAACCATTGTGAAAAGCCATGGTGGGACTTGGAGTGAGGAAACGAACACGCTGCGATACGCTCGTTGGTGCTACTCAAGACATCGTCCAAGTCGACTGCTATGATGCCCTTGGGAAACAGTGAGGGTGCGATATCACCGTTTTCCAGTTCTGACACAGAGTTGGGCTGATGGGTAGGCATGGACGGGTATGATGGGTATCTCGACACTGGGCGCTACAGACTCATGTGTAAGTACTGCAGTGATCGGAAGATGGATAAACACCCGGTGATACTTTTCAAGTCAAATCACATGTCATCCGGTCCGATGTAATTATGCCAGACTGCAGGTCAGTGTCGAGGACAGCAGCTAAACTATGCCCGTCCTCTCCAAACTTGTTCCATCGGATAAGCGTCTCGCCCACTTTTCTCGCGTCTACGTTACCCATCGACCACTCGTACAACGCAGCCTTACTGCTGGCTTCGTCCTCTATGTCCTCTTAGCTGCATATCAAGGCATCGCGGCTCGTCCTCCCACCAGGAACAGCAAGAATGTTCCTGCGAGGGACGGAAAGCCTGCACGCGTCGCTGTGAGCATCCCTTCAATGACATGCAATTATCGGCTGTCTCACAGTATACTCCGCACCCCTTGCAGGTCGATGCACTATTTTATCAGCGCCTCGGTGTCATTCTTAGAATAGTCATCCCTTCCATCCGCTCCAAGGAGGCTCTTCTCCTCGTCATGCACTCCAGTTTGCTGGTATTCAGGACTGCAATTTCTTTATACGTCGCCGCCCTCGATGGCAAGTGAGTGCTACTGTCACCCAGCGTTGATTTATGTTCAATCCGTTCGAAAGAATCGTCGCATCACTTGTCAGAGGGAGGTCGTTCGAGTTCCTTTTAAACATCATTCGCTGGCTCCTTGTCGCAATTCCTGCAACTTGGACGAACAGCTGGTTGAGCTATGTCCAGAACAAGCTCGCCATCGCTTACCGAACCCGTCTAACTCGCGAAGTGCTCGAGAAATACCTCGGCGAGGAATCTGAGACACCTGATTCAAAGGTTTATTATAAACTCGGTGAGTGAAAGTCATGACTTGTGATCCTCACTTCCTGATTTTCTTTTTTCCAGCAAACTTGGATGATCGGATTAAGAACGTTGACCAGTTAAGTTTCATAAAAGTATTTACCACTCCGAGGCATTGACGGGCACGTAGAATGATTACACATGACATTCAGCGCTTCTCTGCTCATCTTGCAGCCATCTATGCGAATTTGGCCAAACCTATACTTGATGTCATTCTCTACAATTACCAGCTATCCCGAAACATCGGCGCAGAGGGGCTCGTGCTCCTTACAATTTTAGTACAGTCATCTGCTGCATTGTGTACGTGCTCCCTTTTGTCGAAAAGTAACCTCTAAGTTGACACAGAGTTTAGTACGAGCAGTGACACCTTCGTTTGGAACATACACCGCTCAATCCGCCGCCCTCGCTGGTTCTCTGCGGCACACACATTCTCGTTTGGCAGAGTTTGCTGAAGAAGTCGCATTTTTCGGCGGTGAAGACGCTGAGAAAGAAATCATAGAGAAGGAGTACATGACCCTTGTGCGGCACGAAGAGAAGGTCACAGCCCGGAGATGGTGGTATGGTTGTGCTGAGGAAGGAATTGTGAAATGGCTGTGGGGAAGCTTTGGGGTCAGTGTTACACTTTCATGTGTACATTTGACTAAATTCAGTAAAGCTGGTAGTTTGTGCCATCCCAGTTTTCTTCAAGCTTCCTGGTCTCTCGAATATTGACCTTGGGAGTCGCACAGAAGGTTAGCGTAGCATCAATTTTGGGTTACTCCTAACTAATTCTTCCACCAGGTTTCGTCACAAATCGGAGGCTTCTGCTGTCATCCTCTGGTATGTCTCTTCGTGTTCTTTCCAGGTTGGTCGATCGACAGGTATCCGTGAAACTAGATGCGATGGGTCGTGTGATGTACTCTTACAAGGATCTGGCCGAGCTTGCAGGTTACACTGCGCGTGTTTCTCTCCTACTAGACACGATGTCAGACGTGCGCAAAGGTCAATTTGAGAAAGGTCTCGTAGCTAGTGCCTTGGAAGGGGAGAACAACAACAGTGCGTCTTTTGGATGACCCGTGGCTGCACCCTATCTCATTATGAACAGTTATAAACGGGCGAGGAAAAATTTTTGAAGCCGAGAACATCCAGTTCGAGAATGTCCCGATTGTGACTCCCAACGGAGACGTGCTGCTAAAAAACTTGACATTCGGCGTAAAACAAGGGGTAACGACTTCACTTTATATGATAAATTCAATGACTACACAAGATATAGGAACACTTGCTCATCGTTGGGCCCAATGGTAAATGGATTTCGCCGTATTTTAAAGGCTTCTGACTCTACTATTATTTCAGGGTCTGGGAAGTCATCGTTATTCCGTATCCTCGGTGGACTTTGGCCCGTTTATGGTGCGTTCAACACGTCTTTGCGATGTTTTCTTTCTCAGTCTTTCTAGGTGGTACCGTGCGGAAGCCACCTGCATCAGATTTCATCTTAATCCCTCAGCGACCCTATCTCTCGTCGGGTACACTTCGTGACCAGGTCATTTACCCACACTCACAGGAGCAGATGAGAGCTCGTGGGTCTCTGCGCGACGTTTTCTTCATATCACTACTGACGAGATATCCTTAGGAGGAATTTCGGATGCCAACCTACTCGCTATTCTTGCCGTGGTAGGCATGGATAGTGTTGTGGAACGTGAGGGTGGATGGGGCGTCACCCGTGAATGGAGGGAAGCCTTAAGCGGCGGTGATCAGCAGAAGATTGCGTGGGCAAGATTATTTTATCATAAACCTAAAGCAAGTTTTTTCTCTTTTTGATGAATGTCCCTCCCACAAAGGTGACTGAATATCGGCACAGTACGCCATTCTCGATGAGGCAACCTCGCTCGTTCCGCCAGATATGGAGGGCAAGATGATGGAACAGGCGACCGCCCTGGGTATCACGCTCCTTACCGTTTCTCACCGACCGTCCTTATGGAAGTATCATTCCACGATCCTGCAATTTGATGGACAAGGTGGATACGTGTTGTGCGTCGCGTTCCTACTATGGCTAAGAGTGCTCGAATGCGTATGCTTGCTCATCGATCCTTGCAGCACGCAGTTGAATGCGGACAAGCGACTATCGCTCCAAGAGGAAAAGGAGGAACTACAGGCGAAACTTTTGGAGGTGTAAGTAGTTTCTGCCCCGTTAGGGTGGGTCTCGTTGATGCGGGACTTTGCAGACCGAAACTCAAGTCACGTCTTGCGGAGCTCCGACTCCTAGCCCATCAAACGAAGCGATAAAGCGCAGTAGCAACAAGGTAGATCTAGTACCTACATACTGTACTTATGTGCTTGGTGAAAGGAGATGGATGGACCTAGAGCGTGAGAATAAGCTGCCAAAGCAGGAAAATGTGTGGCGGTTTGCCGAACCGTCCCGCAGCCAATCGGATGGCAGCGATCGGCACAAATTTCTGTATCACGGGCTCGGAGCGAGTCGCTCGTCGTCAAACGCCGCGCCTCAGCTCCGCACGACCACCTTCCTTCGCTTCCCCGCTCGTTTCCGGTCTCGAGACGATGCATTTCTTTTCTCAGTCATTCAAGTATGAGTGCGCAAATTTTCATGAGAACTGACCACCGCGGCCTCCTGATGTGTACTGCTCTGTTAGCCACCCGTGGTCTCACGTCGTCATTGGAATATGGCATAAATACCCAAATCCACACTGCACGCACGTCGTGACGGTCGATGTCATAGATCGTTCGGTCGACCCAGACACTGGAATAATACGGACAGAACGTGTGTTGGGTTGTAAACAAAAGGCGCCTACTTGGATCGTCAAAGTAAGCCGCTCTCCCTCACAGAGAGTCGTCTGACCCACAATTTTTTTTTTCAACATTCTAGTTGTTCGGTGGATCGGAAGATGCCTACATACGCGAGATATCCTTCGTCGATCCCGCATCGCAAAGAGCAACGATCACCTCCGTCAACCTTTCTTTATCTCAATTTGCATCCTGCTATGAACGGATACAATATAGCCCGACATCGTCCCATCAGACAATGTTCACGCAGACTGCAGAAATACAAGCACGCATGGCAATGTGGCGGACTATGACGGATAAACTGGAGGGTTGGCTCGTGCAGAGGTTCGAGCAAAATGCGAAGCTGGGCAAGGCCGGATTTTCGGACGTACTGAGGACAATGTGGGAACCAAAGCAACCCCAGTTATCCCAGGGAGCACCATAGCCGTTCCCCTTGTTTTTTCGCTCTCATTACGCTGTCGCATCACAATGGTTCACTCACATCCCGCATCGCAGCATTCCTAGACGCCACTACCCTTAGATTTGTCTAAAAAGTCGCAGAGACAGTACACTTATGACTATTCTACACATGTAATGTATCTCTTGGACCGGGAATCATGCTGGTGATCTACCACTCGATTCTATGTATACAGTCTTGGAAGGCGGACAAACGATGGGATTAATAAAAATTTCATACTTCCTGCTCATATACTTCGTCCCAGCCAACATAAGGATCTTCGTTATCCCCCTTCTCGCTTCCATCTTCCTCTCCATCGTGTGTTGCATTGGGAAAGTCATTCCGAGATGCCGACCGTGAGGATTTCTGGCTTCCTACACCACCACCACCCTCTTCTACTATCACTGCACCATCCTCTGTTTTATCATCCATCGAATACAGGTCGTCTTTCTCATCAAAATTAATGTTCGGATTGCCACCGTCTACGAAGAGATCTTTAAGTGCATCGTAATTGATTCGTTTGCTATATTTTGTATTTTTCTTGAGGAGGTTGCGGACTGATTCAGCTGCAGTTCTCCCAGACGGTATAGACTCATCGCGAGGTTTCGTGATAGTTTTTCGTCGCTGGAAAAAATTGACACAAGATGATAGCACGATGGAAAAACTGACAGAAATTCTAGGCGAGAGAGACGAACCTTGCGACTTCTTGGGTGTTGTGTGCCTTCTTCCAACTGATCTGCTTTTGCTGTGGAACCCCATTGAGCGACATATCCCGATAGCGGAGAATGGAAGCATACTGGCAATACCCTCCAAATACTCGCGATTCATTTCTACCCATACACGTTCTTTGATTCTAACCTCTTCCTCGGATAGAAGAAAGCGGTCAAGCTCCTCTTCGTCAAGGCCCTTGAGTTCATCGACTTCAGAAAAGTGTGCATGACGCCGTTCCTCCGCTTCTTCAATCGCTTCGGTGAGCATGAGACCCTGTGAATTTTGCAAGAACGTTGCTACTTCCTCCGCAAGGGCTTGGTCGACGGTTTCTTCAATGCCCGTAGCAGACTGAGCTGTCGCGTCCCCGACACTCAACCGAAGGACTGGGTCGATATGAGCATAAGTTGTTTCTTCGTCATCCTCGGGGAAGAAGAGGGGAGGAGGTGCTGTTGTGCCCACAAGGATCCCTTGATTGAAAAGTGTAGGATCTATCGCTGGTGGAAGAGGTGCAACCTGTTGAGATGGAGGTTCGGCCTCAGCTCCCTCCTCGTCCGACACACTGTCCACTCTTCTCTGCTTTCCCTTCCGCTTCTTAGTCCTGGTCTCCTTGGGTCCATCCCCAGCTTTCTCTTTTTCCCTTTCCTCCCGTTCCCTTCCCTTCGTAAAAGCAGGCGGGTCCATCTCCTCATCCAACCATACCGTTCTGAAGTCTGCCAACGTCAGTGCCCCACTGGGCGTCTTCTTGAATTCCTCAAGACGTTTCTTTAATGTGGTGTCTGCAATCTTGACAACCTGTACAATCTCCTCCATGGATCTCCGGAAATTATTCATGCGAGCAGCGAGGAGAAGGGCTGCACCACATATACCGGCCGGACGTCGTCCCTTGGTGACCCAGTCCCGGTCAAAGCGTTGGACAAGACGAACGGCATCAGTGGCGACCCTGTGGGTCTCTTCACCGAACTCAAGTAATGCAGCAAATCGGGAAATGTAATGTGACGGATCCACGAGGGGAAGTCTGAGATTGAGAGTTTGCACTAGGTGGAGATAGGTGTGGCCAAGCTCGAATACATTTACCTGGAAGGATGATAAGCAAGACGACGACATTTGAAATGTACAACCCTGTTCACCTGCAAAAGGTCGGAAAAGTCGATGAGCATGTAGTTTCGCGTCTCCTTCTGTCTGCATGCGACATATAGACAAACGGCAGCTACGTTGACGCTTCTTCGTCCCTTTGTGAATTTGTGCTCCACAGCAAGAGTATAGAGACGTGTTGCGGCAAGTGCGACTATCTCAGAGAGACGGAGGGCTATGGCAAGACTCTGAATCTTTCGACTAGCTGTTTGGGTATCATTGCGGAGGTTCTTCAACATTTTGCAACCACGTACCATTCGCAATTGTCTGCTCGCGAGATTCAACGCTTCCCCTCTTCCCGAAGGGACCGCTCATACGAGCGTGGGCTGACCAAAATTGAGAGATATGATTACTACCACTGGACGACATGACTCACTTGAGCCTTGCCCAACATACGCCCCCTGAACCATTGCCGCGCCAGTAGAGGTCTCGCCGAAGGTGACCTCGGACACGATAGTGTTCTCTTCCACCACGGTCCCGCATTTTACACAGAATCCGTTGCCTGCAGCGGGGTCATATTCGATTACCGTACCCCCGCAATCTGTACAGACGGTCTGGGAAGGAGTGAGATAGCATGGGATGCAGGTCATATACAGGCTACATACCATCTTGGCTGTACAAGTCCGAGGGAATCGATCGTTTGTTGAAGTTGAAGATTAATGCAGCGGATCTGCTTGCGCGTTGGTTGAATACTGTACAGGCTACCGAGAGTAGGGCGTTGTGAGGGGACGGGTAGATAAAAAAATCGTACTAGACAAGGTTTTCTTTTACGTGGCGAAGGCTGTTGAACATGACCACGGTGACAGGCAAGAAGTTGGCAGTAAGATGGTCGTAAGTATGGATGATGTCACGGGATCACAGCGCTAGGAGGATCACACATTTGCTCATTCCGCGCTTATCAATCTTATCACTCGACAAGCTACATATACATGGATGAGCTCGTGCACCATTGCCTACGTGAGCTGTCATTCGACGGCGACCTTGGTGAGTTTAATGCCCCCTCCTCTCCCCGGCGCCTATCACTCCTCGGGTGGTCGAGTTCGAATCCCCCCTGGTACACTTCCTTCAGCCGCATTTTCTCACATCTTGTCCCATCTTGGCGCGTGCTAACGTTTCTATCGTCTAGGTTGTAATGTCTCCCGCCTGAGAGACTTTATCGTTGGCTTCTGCACCTCCCAACAAGACCACTCCCAACTCGTCGATGACGCATTTTGTGCCTTCGTATGGTCCGTCGTAGTACAACAACCGTCTGTCCGGGTTGGCACCTTGCCTCCTGGTTTGATCTCAGAGGTATACATTGCTCCCCAGATGAGTGTTAAGCGCAGGGCCGCAGCAAAGGGCGAGGAGGTTACCGAGGGAGTGCCTCCTTCCTTGGAGCTCGTCGAGGATGCTCGACATAGGCACTTGGAAGACTTGAAGCGCGAATATGGCGATAATCTGCGCATAGCAGTTGACCCCGAAACCTCCTTCGCTGCGATCACAGGTTCCCATATCAGAGTACGTGCGCATGCCGAGCACAGCAAAGTTAGTCTAACCTGCTTGTAGCCCCCTAAGCTCAGCCCTATGGTGTACAGTGCTCTTCAGCTGATCACTCGAGGCCGGGAAGATGGCATCACGACTGTCGAGCTCGGCCGAAAGACAAACTATGACCAAAAGATGTGTTTTTATCTCATTAAACAATTGGTCGAACTTGGCCTTATGTATGCTTTCCTTCCTTTCACCGTCGCTGTTCTAATAGCCTTTTAAAGCATCAAAGCACGCCGCGGCGGAGTCGGGAACCACACATGTATCCACAAATATTTTGTCGAACGGAGTCCCCTCTGGCAGCAGATTCAGGAAGAAGAAGCTCGAAATGGCGAAACCATCACTACTGGCGAACGTGTCAAGCCATGCAACGCTGCTGAAGAAGCTACTGATCAAGACGGTCCACAAACCCTCTTTGATCCAATCGACTCTAGGCATCTCTCCAGTCTTCCGCTTGTTAAAAATAGGATCATCAAGCTACTCAAAGCATCCAGAAATTACATACATCAGTCCAATAACTTGCTCATGACAATCGTAAGTGATCCCTTCATGCTACCCTGTTTCACTTCCTTCATCATATTTCAGGGATTCGTGCATCCAACTAAGACGGACCGGCGCTTTTTCCAGACCAGGCTGCGTGAGTTGATCCAGCAAGGTGTCATCGAACGCGTTTTGGTTCCAAGCAGCAAAACGCGGGATCGCACAATTAAATGCATACGTCTCGTAACGTCAGACAATCAGCTTCCAGAGGGTTCCGTAGTTGTGGGACAAGACATGGATGAAGACGAAAAAGACACAAGTCTTGCCGAGGACGCTTCAGGTCCGTTTCACCGACAATAATCTATTGCCAACCTTGGTGATAAACTAGAATTGTAGTCGGTCATAACGAAGTTAAGGCGAATTTTACGATCCACAAGCAAGTGTCAAATTTGCTTGAAGAAGCTGGACCCTCTGGTTTGACGCTTAATGTAACTCGGGAAAATGCTTCATGAGTACATGACCTAATTTTTTGGCTCTAGGAGATATGTGTTTCTCTCGGCAATTTCGACAAGCGCACGATCGAACTTTTACTCACACGGGCATCCAACAGCAGACCACCTGCTCATCTCGGTGACTTGGGCACTGTAGATCTCATGGAGACCTATGGTAGGGAGAGACGTCATCGATATTTCACACTTGCGGCGTACAAATGCGTAATGGCGAACGAACAACTGCAGGATACGACCACCTCTATCATCGACGTTGACCTGTCACGAGTCGGAGATTTTGCTGCACTCGATCCCAAGCGCTTTTATACTACCACAGGGAAGCTTCATTCTTACCAAGACTCGTTCAAAGATATCACGACTGCAAAAGGCAAGAAGCGTAAAAGAGATGAGGGAAGCAACGGAGAGGAGAGTGAGCCGCCTGCTAAGCCGAAGCGAGGTCGTCCCCGTAAAACGCCTGCACTCACGGATACTTCCACAACTTCACCAAAGAAACGCGGCAGACCTCGCAAGAACCCCGTTGCCAAGGATGGCGAAGCTCAAAGTGCTGCATCTGGAGGGTCTCCGTCAAAGCGGATGGCGGAAGTCTATGCAGAGAGAGATGGGCAAGCGGTTGCAAGCGTTCCACCTGCCGCAGGACAAGCTGTGGTAACCAGTCGGCTGGCTAATGAAGCATCGCTTGACGCTGTCTCTCACAGCGTTCAATTTGAGCAAAATGTACTTCCTCCGTCCGTCGGGAGTTCCGTGACGGTGGATAGTAATCAACAATTAGCGTCTGCTACTGCGGGCCTGTCAAGAGTTATCTGTCCTCCTACACAGTCAGCTGGTGCTCCGCCGGCCGATCGACCATTAGAGAGGTCCGACTTCGAAGCTGGGATCTCGCACCTGGCATCAGAGGAAGGAGTCGGTGATGTGCAGTCATGTCATTCAGCTAAACCTACCCCCCGCCGTTCCTCAAAGCGTGCCAGGACAATCGCGCTCGATGTGGATCATCGTTCAAATGCTAAGCCAGGAGATGATGATGCAATAGTGTCGTGTGATCCTCAATCCTTGGAAAGCGATAGCCCACAAGGGAAGTCGTCACTATCGGTTGCTCAAGGAGAGGAGCCCACCGCCACATCAGCTGTGAGCGATTTCCACTTGTCGGCCTGGCTTGATGCTGACAGCAATTTCAAACCAGATTTCTAAACCCATGCAGACAACCGGGCAAGAATCATCACCCGCTCCGAGTCATGATGTAGGGACTGGCGAGAAGCACATAGATGCAACCCCTTCGCCGTCCTCACGGCCGTCGAAGCGAAGCCGAACTAACGGAGGCGGGAAATCGCGCTCAAATATCAATATTTCTTCTCTGCGGCGCGAAAACGAGCTTTTCAAAGTCGTCGAAAGCATGGGGGGAATTGCAAACATGCACTCCAAGGACATTTTTGAGGCACATACAGCACTTCTCGATACCATGTCACAGGCCAAGGAGCCGACTAGCGCACCAGTTGGGACTCGTCTTGATAAGCGTACTGCGGAATCTACGTTCAAGAGCTTGGAAAACCGCGGACGAATCAGGATGCTCAAGACTTCTCTCATCGCTCCATCTGGTGTCAGCAGACCTGCTTGCTTGGTTTATCTTCCAGATACTCCGCAAGATAAAGTCAACGCTTTTCTTCGCCAACTCAGCCAAAGTGTGCCGTCGACGACTATAGAGCCCGTCAAAGTGTTAGAAGAACCTATCGAATATGGTCCAAGCGTCTCCTCAGCGCATCATGTGTCTCTTCCACTAAACTTGTTGCAAATTGAAGACCAGGACGAGAAGGAGAACGAGCGTTTGAAGCAGCTATTTTCTTATGATAGCAAAACGATCCGTGATGTTCTTCTGACTGAACGAACAACGGTGGCTCAATTGTACGGATTCGTGGTCGGAAAAGCATTGCGAATGCAGCAGCTGCATCTTCACACCCTCGAGCTATTTCAACAATCCTCACCTTCCCCACTTGTCATCTCGCGAGAACACAGAATCATCGATATTTCCTACTTCCACCAGGATACAACGCTGGCTCTATATTGTTCACTCGTTGCCGTGGTCGCCCACGATGAAGACCTTGATCTACTTTTTTCGTCCCAGGGAAAGCAGACACTGGTGAAAAATTTATCCCCGAACCTGCGAATGTCTCTGGGTATTGGGAAATCTAGGAATAGATCTCGGATATTAGAGCTGCTGGAAATGCTACGCTCACTAGGTTTGGTGACCCCGCTGGAGCGTACCGAAGCTCCTGATGCACCGTTCAAGTGCTCCAACCCGAACGGCGATACCATCGCATTCCAGAACGCTTCGTTGGAGGGTTGGAGTGCAAGCACTCCTGTATTGGCGCCTCTGTTTTGGGGTGTTCGAACTTCTGGACCAATCTACCTTTGGGCTCTCTCCGAATCGTCGCCGTCGTATTGGAAGGAACATCCCACCCGCACGCCGACGGAAGGGAAGACATACTGGGACGAACTTCACAAGGTCAGCAGAGATCAAGCCTACGCTCAAGCTGCTGCGTGTCCCTCTACTAGTCCGCCAGTGCCTGCAAAAATGTGCGTCAGCCTTGGTCGATGTCTGCGCAGAAGATTGTCTTGGGACCCTGAATATGCCCTGACATGGCACCAAAAGCAATATCTGGCCATGCAGATGGACATGAGCACTGGGAAAACACCTTTGAATGCAGAAAATGTGGATGCACAGTTGGACCAGATTTGCTACGTTACCAGCGTTCCCCGCCATGTCGTTGCGAGCTATTTCACCGTTTCTGGCGAAAAACTCGTACGTGATCTCGAGAGCGCACGACAGAGAATCAAACGGAACAGGAAAGCGGAAGAAGTACAGAGTATCGAGGCGAAGTCGGTTCTGCGTAAAAAGGCAGAGGAAGCGCGTGCCCAGCGGGAGCGAGATTGGGATGACCTTCTGCGTAGGATTCATCCAGAGCCTGTGAAAGGCACATTGGCTGTTCGTATCCGCGCAGTGCGGAGTCGTTTCATGCAGTCGACGATCACAAAGGACCAGCCGCACTGGGAGAACAAGATTCAAGGGGCTATCAAAGAGACACAGCTAGTCTCGAAGAAAATCACATTACAACCAAAGGCACAGTCGAATATCGAAGTTCACAGCCTTGCTGCCGGACCACCTCCTGTAGTGCCCAATCCTCCAGAGAAATCAATCGAGTTCCTGATTACTCAGCAGGGCCCGCACATCACACACACGGTGAGCGTGAAAAAGAGAGGAAAGGCAAAGGAAGAAAGGGAAGGTACGTGAATTCATAGCGGTCCCTTCTCGTCATTTATATGGGATGGCATGGGCTGACGTAAAATTTAAATTAGCATCGAGACGGCCGAGGTTCCATTGGACACGAGAGTTCGATGAGCTAGCGCGTGACGCCTCTGCCATTATCCGAGCGCGATGCCGAGCTTCCAGACTCGACTTGTCGGCATTCGATCAAGTATTCCCAGCAGTACCCAGGAACTCAGTCAGGCAGCGTATCACGCATCTCAGAGATAATACCGCTGAGGATGTGTACCTGAAACGTCTGGAAGATCAGTGGTATACAATCTGGTTGCAATACAGAGGAACGCCTCATCTTCCCGACGAAGATCCCAGCAGTCCTTCGAACTTCAACCTGATAAACCATATCGAATTCCTTCGGAAACATGTGGATAAGAATGCCTTGTGAGTGTCTAGATTTTTGTCACTAACGAAACTCAATGACGACCAGGCGGGTGGGATTCGTGGAACGAGAAGCACCAAGTAAACTGACCACTTCTGTCGAAGAACTCTATAAATTTTACGAGGTGGGAGAGGATGTTGTGTCTGCGCCGGCATGGGATGTCATGTGGGGCACGACGGTCGAGGAAGGCAGGGAAAAACAGTTTCGGAGCCAAGCCTTTACGAAAGAACCCGATAGCATGTACGAGGGTACGAAAGACGAGAAGGTGCAGCTTGCGGAGGCAGCGTTGAAGGTATGTCTCTTCATTATCATCGTTCAGGCAAATATTTATATTTTCAAAGATGGTCTTCGGCACGCCTAGCGAGCTCTACGATCCCGATAGTGCCACTCGCTTACTTCATAGCGCTGGAGACCAGTGTGTCTCTGTTGCAAGGTCCAATCTCCTGCACCAAGGGGTGCTGTCCAAACTCGTACGAGATCCGAAGAAACCAAAACCAGGTAGGATGCTCAAGATCTCAGACACGTAGGTGGTAAGACATGCGCCTGTTCAAAGATGTTGATAAATGATTATATAGCAATCTCAACGGCCTCTGTGGGCCATTTCCTCGAGACTTGTTCCAAGATGCGATTTCACTGGAAGACATAGCTGTCGAAAGGGTGGTGGACGAAATGGAGTGGCCCCTAATTGCCTCGGAAGGTGACATCGCTACGTTATTGCAACTTGTCTCCGAAGACCAGGTAAGCAAAAGTCTGTCATTTTACCTTTGGTACTTTTATGTAAGCTTTTAGGTTGATTTTACTGTAGATTTATCTCAGTCACGAGCTGCCCGACAGAAGATTGACTGGAATAGTAAGAGAGCAGGTAAAATAGTTTTACTCACATCGGGGAGCTTGTTGATCACTGACTGAACAGATGACGAGGATATTGAAACCAACATACGACTAAGGTTTTCCCATACGTCTGTTGTAGGTTCAGGCGGGAATCAAGATCAATATCCCGAGAGTCCCGTCGTTGAACCCGATCCTAACCCATTGGGACAAGAGATCCACGGGACAACGCTTGATGGAAAAGAAGCTGCGTGTACCCTCAAAACAGAGACCGGGCTCATCAACTGTTCTGCATGTATCAACACAGCCTTTGCAATATTTACGTCCAGCCTCAGCCAATCAGATCGTGATCTTGCTCGTCGAATCCTCGACCGTGCACGTAGCTTGAGGGAGACTGGACTCGACAAAGCAGCATGTTTGGTATGTTCTCGACTTTGTCCGAGTTGTGTCGACTAAGTATTGTAGGGCTTGGAGGATGGACTAGGGCGACACATCCTTTGGCTTGTTCACAGGATGACATTAACATCGCCTCCTATATTACTCTGGACATACTTCAATGCTCCAATATTAGTGGCTGGGGACCACTGTGGCGCCTGGGGTGTAACGGTGTCCGATGGGCCCCTGACAATCATCACCCCGCGGCGATGGCTTGATCTTCGCGGATACAGACTCGATGGCACATGGGGAGCAGCACAGCAAGCTGTAATCGGCGTCGTTTTCCTGCACCCGGGTATTAGCCAAGTGAGCTCTGCTGGCACACACCATTATTTCCATTGAATTCATGATTCAGGCTGAGCTGCGATGGCGTCTGCGAGCGGTGTACGATAGACAGGAGATCATCGACCTTCTCTCAGCGCTACAGGAAGATAGTGTTCTGGAATGCCGAACTGACGCAAGTGTGGAAACCATTCAGAGTTTGCCTGGATGGCTCAAGACGCTCGACGACGAAGAGACGGTTTTCTGGTTCATCGCAAAAAATCACCATTGGTATCAAATTTAACGGCTTTCGTTTCAGGCACAGTCCACCTTATTAGTATCATTATTACATTCATGTTACTACGTCGAGGCTTTATCTGGCCAGGTTTGAATATCTTCCAGCTGTGTTATTCTAGAGAGTCAGCGTGGCGAATCCGCCTCGTTGAACTGAGTCACTCACTGTATTTGTCGTTCAAACGTTCACGACCATCTTATTTTTGTATGCATTTCGCCGTGAATCGTCCTATGACACCATATTCTTGGCAACTTCTTCTTGTTTTCAGCGTCTTCTGACTGTGGCACTACGTGCACATCATCATCACTGTGAGAAGTTGATGTCGTGAGGTGATAAACAAATTTACAATCTTTATCAGGTTGTATGTCACATAGTACAGGAGACAATGTGGAGGACCGGCCCTCAGCCTGAGGGCCTCGGAGGAGGAGCCAAAGAGAAACCTCGCATTTGTCCCAAGACCCCTTCTGGTGCCTGGCAAGCAGTGCGTCTGGCAATCAATCATTGGAACGATCCACAGATTCCACACAGTATTCCCACCAGAGTGTAAAGGCTGTGGCACCATGACAACTTCAAGTTGAACCTCAGAGACCAGGGTATGTTTAGACTAATGCGATTCACTTTCCTTTGCATCTCCCATTCTTCTCAACTCTGCAGCGCGGCAGGACCGACGTAGCAGGCCGTCCGCTCCTCAGCCCCTTTGCCAGCGCCCCTCGAACAAAATCCTGGCATTTTAGTTTCTTGCCCTAGTGGCCTTGCCGTTCGTTTGTAGTTCGTGCAAAGATTGGTACGTGACAAATACCTGCCGCACTTATCAGGGCATGGCACACTGCGTTCAGTAGCATACTCTGACCTCCTTCGACTCAGCTGCGCATAGCCGACCATGCGCGTTAAGAACCTTTGGGAAATCTTCCCTCTCCCCGGTAAAATAAAGCTGTTTGTGAGTGGTTATTCCTGGACGAATTTCCTTCAGCCAAGGAGACTGTCCTTATCAACGTCAAGATGTCTGCGTTTACATCACAATTTCCTGACATCTCTCTGTAGTGGGATCGAATCACACTCACCAGAACTACGATTGTTTACTTTGTCTTCTCAATTTTGCACTGCGTTGTGCAAGTGATTTTTCAAGTGCAAGCTTTCCAGATCAATGTCCAAGCGGCTAATTTCTTGGCTTCCATCATCGAGCAAGACAATGCGATCGACCCAAATGCGTTTTACGTCTTTGGAAATGACCTCCGGCTTTGCGATAATGTATCAACGTCATTCAGTACTAGCTCATGCCAAGTGATATGGGATGGAATGGTCGGCAACAACACCTTGGTACCAACGTCTACCTTGACAGCCGTAGTAATGAATACAACAACAGATCCGTCACCC
>JBBPQU010000651.1:0-16616 GCA_038092655.1 Boletus sensibilis | reverse complement strand
GGGCGCCCAATATATATATGCGTATATAAATAAGTCAGTTGAGAGAGAGACAGAGGGCTAGATCTGATATGCGGTGTGAGCAGCTTTGATCGTAAGAAAAGATAACCACTCACAGAGTCACCAGAAGGTGACAGTCGTCGTTCAAAACTGCAGAGTCACTCGAAGGGCCTGGGTCCTGGTACGGACTCCCGTCGCGTTATCCCGGCGCCGGTTGGTCGGATCGACATCCCTTATGATCCCGTGACCGGAGGGTACGACACACGTGATCTATCTCAATTCCTCCCTTCCTGGTCCACGTACTAATACGGAGGCAATCAAGCCGTGTTGACGTTGACTGTCAAGCCTGTCTCTGGTCTCTCGGTTATCCTTACCTGCACCCAACCACCACCATGCAGCAGCAGGCCTACCCCACTGAGCACAAGGGCACTTTACTTCCAGGCCAGACAATTTCTGTGAACAAGTACACTGTCCAGGTGGAGAGGTATCTCAGCCAAGGTTCCCGCCAGTCTCACCTTGCTGTCCCAATATCTGAATACTCTTTTTCAGGTGGCTTCTCCTATGTTTATCTCGTGAGGACCGCGACACCCGTGTATAACACGACCCATCATGTCCTTAAGCGCATCGCCGTTCCGAACGAAGCGTTGCTTACCGAAGTCAAGAAAGAAGTCGATATCATGGTGCGCAGTATGATTGCCAACCGCATGTTATCGCTTCACACCATGATATCAGAGGATCCTGAAAGGGCATCCCAACATCGTTCACCTCATCGACGCCGCATGGCATAGGATGTCCAATGGCCAGTACGAAGTCTTTATTCTCATGGAATTTTGTCCAGGTACCTAGTGTCCTGTTTTACCCCCAGAGGTCTCATTTCAACAAACTCTAGGCGGAGGCATCATCGACATGATGAACAGGCGTCTCAGGGAACGTCTCACAGAAGCAGAGATTCTACAGATCTTTGTCGACGTCCTTGAAGGAGTCGCAGCCATGCACAACCTACGACCGGCTTTACTACACCGCGACCTCAAGGTGGAAAACATCCTCCAATCATCTAGCACTTCCTTCAAATTGTGCGATTTCGGCTCGGCGACGCCAGTTGCACTCCGGCCCCCATCTACAACACAAGAGATCAGGGCGCTTGAGGCTGATCTTAACCGCCACACGACTCTTCAGTATAGACCTCCTGAGATGATTGATCCATATCTGCGCCGTCCTATCGATGAAAAATCAGATGTTTGGGCTTTGGGAGTGTTGCTCTACAAGCTCTGCTATTACACAACTCCGTTCGAGGAGCATGGTTCTTTGGCCATTTTGAATGTACAGTACCGGATGCCACCATATCCTGTGTATTCTCCGCAACTAAATGGCTTGATCGGTACGTTGGCCCGTTCACGCGTCTTGCCTTGACTCATTCACCTGTGTGATATAGTATCGATGCTCCGTGAGCATGGCACCCAACGCCCATCCGTGTTTGAACTTCTTGCTCAAGTTCATCGCATGCGCGGTACCAAAGCACGCTTCACCTATCAGATTGTACCGCAGCAACCTCTTTCATCGCGAGCCCTCCAGTCCCAATCTGCCACCCCACTTGACAATTTGGTGTCATACCGTCCACCGTCCTCGACCACTACGCAACGACCTTCACCAGCCAAAAATACCGGTATCCAAGCAAGAGACAAAGTGCTAGAAGCTATTGCCCCGATGCGACGCGGACGTCCGTCTTCCTCTCAACAACAGGACCCTGTTGTGCCAGAAGTATCGAAACCCCCCAGTCCGCCAAAGATACCGCTGGAAGCAACGAAGTCCCCAAAGGTCGATTTATTGGACGACCATTTTGGTGTGGAGGAAGATAATGCGTGGAGAGTTATGAAGAGCAGTGCACCGAGTGATGAAGATATTAAGGCCTCCAGTTCCAGCATTGCTGCGATGTCAGCGTGGAAGCCAAAGGACGGCGCGCGGGGTGAACCGGATGCCACCTGGAGTGTTGAATCGCTTACCTCGACCGATAGCGATGTGCGTTCACGCAGCACCACCTTTGGGGACAACTTTGCGGAGAACCTATGGAAAGCATACGATAGTAACAGGGCAGGCTCCAGTACGACACCCCCTACCTCATCCGAGAAAGCGACTCCGTCGAAGATCGCACCTCCTCTAGAGGGGTCTCGAACTACAAAGCTTATCATTACCAAGGGAAAGGACGCCTTTGAGGGTTTGGGCCTGACATCTTCCACACAAGCCGCTCCAACCCTAGGTGAAGCACGCAAGCTGAGGACTGGGCTGGCGGCGGTAAATGCCTACAACCGTCCCACTGCCGCATATAGCCCCTCGTCGACAGCAACAAAGCCAAAGCTTACCACCGCTAGTATAAAGCCAACGCCCTCGCCTCGTCCATTACTCTCACACGCAAGCTCACCATGGAGGACTGGTCCTGGTATTCAGACTGTGTCAAGCTCAATCTCCTCAACCACCCCGGCATTTCCTCAGAGTGGTGATTTTTCTACAGAGACGCGGTTCCCGTCCCTAGAAGAGTTGGATGCAACCATGGCCTACTCACAGAAATCCACTCGTTATACCACACAACCAGAACCGAACCTTGGGAACCAGAACATCATTGATTTATCAGTCCTTTCAACTTCGTCAATACCCCTCCGCCCACAACCTCAGCGTTCGATTGCGAGTTCTATGATGGCACAAAGCAGTACTCGTTCCGAACAAGTCACAGGGACTCCGGTTCGTAAAACAGAGGAAACATCGAGGCCTTCAGCAGGTTTGGAGACGGGCGAAGGTATCTCCCCAGCGAAGCGTTCCAGCGGTCGTCCACCATCACGGTCATCGTTATCTGCGAAACACGCAATCAATGCTCCCTCCAAACCTTTGGAGACACAAGACCTGCTTGATTTGACAGGTGACTCGACCAGTGCTTTCTTGGCTCCACAGAAGACTCGCGAGTATAAAGACTGGCTGACAGGAGATATCGACACCTTGGTATCGCCAGCGAAGGATCGTGGAGTCTCCGACACGAATCCTCCACAAACACCCGTATTGCGCGAGTTTACGCATAAACGTTCTTCATTCATCGAAGAGAATAATGTCCATATACAATCGCCACAAGAAGCCGTCACCAGCCAACAGTCGCCTGAACACGTCACCCGGACATCGACATCTCCTTCCCCGACCAGGAGAAACCCACGGGGCTCACGATCCAAGGAGCGTAAGCAAGGTACGAACCTGACTTCAAGCCACAAAAATACCATGCTCCCTGGTCGACGCCCGCCTGCCCCATCAACACGCTCCTTGAACATCAGTCAGGATTCACCCACGAGGTCGTCTACTCGTCCTTCATTTGAACGGTCCTCCTCTTCAGATGACTGGAAGACACAACCAACGTTAGAGTCCCCGCGAGAGGGGAAAATGTCTTCGAGTGACGAGGAGAGTCCCGAAGATGCTGCCGGATTTATGGCATCTAAGTCGGCCGAGAAAGCATCAGGTCCAAGGCATAAAGGAAGGCAGAGCTCTGTGCATGACTTGGTTGACCTATGGGGTGGTGGTGTTGTCCAGACAAGAGAGAGGCGGAAGGATGCAGTTCCGAATCCATCCACTGATGCCCCCCACGACTCTGTAATGAAGCCACACAAGAGTCGATCTATTGCTATCCCTTCTGCCACAAAGTTCACCACAACTTCACTACAACATCTACAAGCAGCGAATTCTGGGGCAAATGAGGTGCCACGATCACCTAGCAGGTCACCAAATCGGCGTTCTCCAAACTCCCACATGAAACAGATGTCGGCTGTGAATTCAACTCCCAGTACACCAACGGCCGCCTCTCGAGGTCGCCCACAATCCTTGCTCGTGTTCCCGATGTCGAAGTCTACCTCTGATGGGAAGTTGGATACACCTGTGACACCCTCTGGTCTGTCCGTTCCTCAAGACGGCTCTCGAGTGGGTGCCTCCCGTCGACCATCAATCACAGATATGGTCCAGAGATATGAGGCCATTGGCAAAGTTGCATCCCCTGGTACTCTTCCCCTCCCCAAATCAACCATAGCGCCAGGAGTAACGTCGGCGACCACAGGACGCGCTTTGCAACAATCCCTGCATTCACCAGTGACCTCCAAATTTTCCCCTTCCCGAGTTGCTCCTACATCCGATGATCTTTGCTCGGCCGTCGACACCGACAAGCGCCAGTTATTGATCAACCCACGGCCTAGCTACACTGGGCCAACGGACAAGCGGGCGGACGCGTCCAGAAGTCAGGGTTCGGTTTCGGGACTACCCATAACTTCATCCAGCAAACTGTTGTCACTCAGTTCTTCCCAGGGAGGTATTGATGGCTTGCCTTCTGCCATGACCCTTTCTGCAAAGGTTACCCCACCACCTGAGGAGGATCCGCGCCCTCCGTCTCCTGAAAAGCCCTATCAGGGTGTCGGTAAACTCATTGATCAGTGGCAAAGAAAATCAGAAGAGGCTTCTCGTAGTCCTGCTCCGAGACGGGGGTTTACCACGAAGCGAGCTGGTCTCGTTGGTGGTGTCAATCGAGACAACTGAACATTGTGAGATAGTGTATTCCCACATGAACTATCGTCCTCTTCCTACTATTTACAAGTGAGATAGATCGGATGGACTTTGCAGGCGATGAAGTCCCTGGCGATAACTTTGCTTAGAATCCAAGATTGATCTCAACCTGCGGGGCAATGTTTAGCTTATCCCTGGGAGTCTAGGCATTCAAAGAGGACGCACCTCTGCAACGCGACGCTCGACCTCTTCCGCAAAAAAATCTAGGAAAGACCTGAATGTCTCCCAGACGTCTAATGCTTTGCATCGTTTGCATTTCGAAGACGATATTGCTGATAGGACATATTTTACAAGTTCATGGTCTTTCACTGCATCGCCGTGAGGAGATCTCTGCAGAGCATATCCCGACTTCCTCATATACTCGAGCCACCACGTGTGCACCGACATGTTTTCCACTCGACCACACTTTCGAGATGGCGGGTATCTGGCTGTGGTCCAACCCACATCTTCATGATTTTCACCGTCGCCGCACCCAAACAAGGGTAATGCGCGCGTATACACGATCCACCTGTGGTCGTCCGCCAGAGAACGTGCAACCGTCATGCATGCTTCCCTATACAAGAGAAGGCGACATAACTCGCCAGCGTGGATCTTTTCTAATTCTGGCACATATCCGCGTACCAACGTTGGTAGAGCCAAGGTGTGCCTGGCCGCCAACCGCGCCGACTCGTGACACTGGTATTGGCATGCGAGGGCATAGATCCCCACAGGATCTTCGCGGAGCAATGAGGGATCGGTGAGCTGCTTGAGTGCCACGCAACGAGCTTTTTCCATATCGTATTTCATCGTTGCCTCGAGGATAGCCCCAAGCTCGCGGACAGTCTTTGCCTTGAACTGTTCCCCAGTGCAACTAGCTGGATGGCACAGGGACAGGATGTGACCGAGCGTGCAACTTTCCTCTGACAAGTCGATGACCGGACGAGTATCATCGACATTGTCCGAAGCGTCCGGCTGGGGTAAGGTGAACATGTCACTGAATACAGGGGATGAGATGGATAGAAGGGTCTTCCACGAATAGAACAATTCTTGATCCGATGAGCGTAGAATGATATCGGCAGTGTGATGGTTCAAGTCCTTTTGCATGATAGTCGAGGTGTGGGTTGTGTCTCTTGACGAGCTGAGGCAAGTTGTTTTAGGGGCCAATGAGCCCCAGACAGACAGGAGTTGTTTCCGTGACTCGCCACTCTCGAAGCACATCTGTTCCTTATTACCTTTCGCAACCAGAACAAGTCTCACGACGTTTGAGTCCTTGGGAATAGAAAATATCTAGTGTCGCATTACGAGACAGCGCAGTGATGATTCGATACGTTTTCAGATGCAGCGTGCAGGTACGATATTCCATTTACGATGAAGGACTGCTCATTAAGTGATCAGTGACTGGCAACCTGTGCCAGATTGTTCATCGGATACATCAAGGTAGCATAACTATCACGGCGTCCTATCACCGTCGTCATCCCCAACATCAAAGACATTGGTATCAGAGTCTAGGCGACGATGCGAGCCTCCAAACGTTTCCCGCGCAACGTCTCTACCTTTGCCGAGCTGCCATGATCGTCCGTCCGCCCTGTTCCCCTGAACCAACTCGGTATCACCTGCAATACCGAGCTCGAGAGCGACGGCGTCTGCACGGGCCAAATTTGACTCGTTTGGGTGGATAAATATGTTGTCCGGCTTTGACCTCGCGCGAGGTCTCCCAAAGAGGCGAGGTCTTCCAAACGAATTCCCGAGGAGTGGCTCCTCTACCCTGTGAAGGGTACCTTTTGGTCAGCTCTCCGGTCGATCGATTTCGTCCACGTACTGTCTCTCCAAGTTCGGTTCTTGGTATTCAATATATTCGATGGCGAACTGCCCTATGGACAGCGTGATCACCTGAAGAAATAAATGGACAAGGTCAAACCAAGGTTGCAGTGCTGTTCGATGGTGGGGTCAGCTTACAACGATAGCGATAGCTCTAGGAAGCGTAGTCATGGTCGAGTTTCAAACGACGTTGGGGATACGCACCCTAGCTGGTTTGACATCGCTATGAGCATATATAGTCTACATGCCATGAGTTGGTCTTGACGTGCATCTCCGGGAATGAGAAAGCGTCCAAGAACGGGGCACTCACAATCTTAAGAAAGTCACAAATCCATACACTGAACTTCTCCAAGCTGCAGTGGCAAGCCGCGAGTGCCGCACCGTACTCGGTTGTACATTTTTATTCAAGACGACAGTCAGAAACCTACAAGATTGATGGTGAGCACAACGGAGAACAGATGTGAAGGAAACGAGTGGATACCTCTCGGAAAGACATAGTATAGTTATAAGGATGCTGCTCAGGATGAATGACGAGAGGGATTGCAAACGTAGGGAACGAAAGAGAATGTGTTCTCCGAGGAAATCAATATGAAGATAGTCTACCCACCCATCCATGGCAGGTCAAATGAAGTTATGCGTGTACAGTAGTAACGGATGTCCAGCATTATGTCATACAATATCTGAAGGCGTAGTCGGCCAAATGCTATTAATATCGCTGGTCCGTTGTGCCCTCCGCTCTGTAGCGAGCGCTACCGCCTCTCTAGCCTTCTGCTCCCTCCACTCGCATGAATCCTGGTATTCGCATGTGCTAGATATCATCAAGTACGCAACTGTCACGCACAATACACCGATGAGAACTCACAAGCACCGATTTGTTTGGCTGACATTCACCCCCCTGGCGGGTCGCGCACCAAACCACCATTGTAGAACATCGGCAAGGTGTGTATCAAGTTCATCGTCGTTCATTCTGAACTCCTTGGTTCCAATGATGGGAGATATATCGACAGTAGTTCCGTTCACTGCTGATTTGATTTCATCAAACGAAAGGTCATCTAAGTCGGACTGATATCAATGTCAAGTTTGATTTTTCCAAGCATGGGTTCCCACCATCTGTCTCATGTAATTTATTTGCCGGCACCTGGGCACATGCCTCATGTGCACAGCTCAGCAGCGACTGCTGAATTGCCCAAGCTAGCGTGGGATCGGTTTGCCCAGAATCCAACGGAGAAATGAGGTCCTTCCAGACGGCAGATGCGAGACCGACGGACGAGGACCCAACTTGCTTGACATTCTGTGCCACGTGGCGAGCAACCTGGCCAGCTTCCTCATGCCCCATCTCGCCGAGGCTCTCTTCGATGGCGCGAGCAAGGTCCAGTTCTTCTTGGAGTGCGAGAGCTTGAAGGGGATCGTCTACATCTACTGTCTCTGTAGCTTTGTGCCTCCCCTTTTCCCGTTGTTTTCCTGCAAATACCGATCGACGATAAACGATTTGCAGCTGTTGACTGACCCCCATGAGACCAGGACGTTTTCGTTGAACCGTAGAGATCCACTCTGAAACCAAGCGGTTGAGATGTACGTTACAATCCGTAGAATCTACCCGTCGTTGTTCCCAGACGATGTCTTTCAAGAACTGGGTCGAGAAGGGTTTTGTGGGATTGAGATTTAGTCGTCTCCACAGTAGATCAAAGTCGAATGCTTCGGGTTCCAGAAGAGAAGAGAGCATGCGATGATATATCATAAGCTGGAGGCGTGGTGAGAGGGAATCTTCATCCAAAGGAATGTTTGAGGACTGGCGTGTCTTGTAGTCAACGATGCGCAATTCATATGGGTCACCAGGGATGCAAGTCGACGGTGCGTGAGTTGTATCCCTAGTCGGCTCAGCTGCGCAGCCTGTGGTCATGGCAGGTGCTCCGGTTGGTAAATTCAGAGCGCGGGAAGTGATTTGCTGCAGTCTCTGTTTCTTATTCGGGGGGGTGCCAGAAGATGAGGTTGAAGGGGATCTCGGTGAGATGACTTGATCATGGTTTCCTTGAGTGAGGGGTGACCAGAGTACTTCGTCCTTGGAAATGGGTCAGGAGAAAAAGGTGATAAAGAGTGGGAAAACGCATACAATGACGCCTAGAACGACTTGGGCGTGTGTGATTGCAAACACGGGTAGTTCCCTCTGGTGATTTGTTAAAATGGTGAAGAAAGAACGGGAGAGATAGTTACCGTGATACCATCGGAGACTAGCTGGTTGAAGCCATCGATGAGCTGCAAAAGGCTAAGGAATGACGATGAAAGAAGGAGTGTACAAGTACGAAGCGACTGACCGAAGACCGAAGCGTTCCTCCTCGGAGACGACATGGACGACGAGTTTTTCGGGACGTAACTCGTCTTCCAGAGCTTTGTGGACAGACTCGATATGAGGGTGAGCGCTAGGGGATGGATCGGATGGATTGAACATACCTTGCCACGTTTGAGTCTGCGGTCGTTTGCGTAAGCGACCTGTTGGTGGACGCGTATTTGCTTTCCGTTCTTTGAAGTGAAGGCGGAGGGGCGTAGTTGCAAGGGTTTGTAGCGTTTTCCATAAAGGCTATACTCGTACTGGACTTCACACCTGGAGAGGATGAGCACATGTAATGTCAAGGAGAGAGGAGGTGGATACCAAATGGGGGAGACAAGGTCAGTGACGGCGAGGTGTTTTTTCCAGGAGAGAAACTGGTCGAATGGACTGTTTTCGATGGCTATTTGTATGGCTGGACCTGCATGTGCACGGGCCAGGTCGGCATCGATGGCGGCGAGATCGTCGGCCGTGAATTCTGAAAAGTCGTAGGCGTCGAACTCGTCAGACATTTCGGTACCGCGGAGAATGAAAAACAAGTCGTTCGACTTTAATTTACAGTTCCCCTGTCCGATCATATGTCACCTTCTCCTTCCATGTTCGCTCCCCCCATGTCCGCCCCTCCATGTTCATGATCGCCCTCCTCTGTCTCTTCCTCGCCCTCCTCATCCTCCTCTTCCTCCGCCCTCCACCCGCGCAGTCCACCCCCGATGACGTCGTTCTCTCCGTGCAGCTTCCCGAGACCCGAGACCCGCTTCCCCCGCTTCCCCCTCCAGCCCGCCATGTCTCGTTCTCCCTGGTCAGTTCCGACACTTCCTATTCCATCCCAGTCTCCCCCTCCGTCCCTCTCCCCATCTACCGTCGGTGGACCTCCCCTTTCCACAAGCGCAAGTCCTCAGCCTCTGATTTCCCTAGCACTCCACAGCCCTACACCGCTCAGAACTCCCCCGTCCCCGTAGATCAGTTCGGTCGCATCCCTCCTTCTTCCCCGGCTTCATTTGATACGCATTCTTCCCCAAAGTCCGCGAGGCGTCTTTCCACTCCACTCCGCTTGTCGTTGACCAGCAAACGGAGATTTTCTACTGCTTCCGGCACATCCACCTTGACTCACGTCGATACCTGCCCCTCCTCACCACCCCCCTCAACGTCCGCACCTCAGTCATCCCCTCCACTGCAGCGTACCAGATTCGTAAACCCGTTTAGCAAACACTCCAGATCAGGAACCCTATCTCCACCGAGTAATAACCTCATTGTCTATCCTTTCTTTTTCGCTCAACTCTTCCGTAGGTACTTTCAAGCCTCCCGACACCTCGTCAATCGCAACTGGCATGTTACCCCCGTCTCCACCGCCCCCGGGTGAGTCGTTTCATGTCCTTTCCGTTCATGACGTCATGACGTTTACACTCGCAGGCTGTCGGTCGCTAGTCAATAAGTTCAAATCCGTCTTCAAATCCAATTCACCAGAGCCTTCCTCCATTATCCGTTCAAAATCTATCGTCAAGACCATCAACACTAGACTCCGCCGAAAACCGGTAGCACGTACACAACCGTATGGTCCCCCATGGAATGCACCGATGCCAGTCCCCGACTTTACTCTCTCTCAACACTCTTTGCAGAAATCTGCTGAGACGATGTCCTCTCCCACCCAGACAAGTCGAAAACATTCCGTACACGAAGGTTCTCTCCCCGAGAAAACGCTACTGTTACCTGGCCAATTATCCCCTCGTACATTCATCAATGAACTGGATGAAAAGCTCTCCTTACTGCAGCAGCAACGAATCCAAGACCTGATACCCTCCCCTCACGAATGAAACGGACCGATCATGAATTGCAACCACCATGCTCTTTCATTTAGATCATGAGATGCAGGACAGATCCTGCGTATTTGTGATGATAACTTATACCATTTATACTCGGCGGCAGAGCAAGCAGGTTCAGATGGGTCACAACAAAGGTAACGACCCCCATGTATACTATTCATAGCATAGATTTGTATTGCATCACAGAAAGCTAAGATACCTCGTGTCACCTAATAGCTAGTTAATCCGTCTTGTTCCAGAAGTGCTGTGATCGCATTCGAGACTAACAAGTCTTGATCAGATCCCAGCATGAGACCCTGTTCGATGCACCGCTGCAGCTCAGCCTCTAAAAGCCGTCTTCCAAAAAATCACGTCAGTGCTGGAAGGCATTGTCACATAGTTCGGCTCACCGCAGCTGGTTGACAAGTGTTCCGATGCGTGGCCAAGCCCTCAACTTGAATGTGCGATCTCCACTCCCGACAACCAATCCACCGCCGACATGGTTCACTGACACAGGGCCTCCAAAGAGTAGAAGTCCATACATGGGTACCTGACAAGACATGATTCATGTGGCCAAGCATATTTACGGTTAACTCGCCATACCTCGGTTGCACCCCTCACAAAGACCTTTGTCGTCTGCTGCATCTGGAAATAGGCCAAAAACGGCGATTTCCACGTGGATTCACCAAATAGGACGGACGATGGCTGCAAGAAAACTCTCCCGTTCTTGAGGTCGTACATCTTATACTCCTTGGCCGTGTTCTCGCGCTGCACAGTGCCAGCCTGGACCTTGTCGAATTTGATTGCTGACGGAGGTAAGTGTACTCGGGCGACACGTGGCCAGAGACCCCCAAGTATGACAGCCTTGATCAGATTCGTGTTTGTACTGTTGACATTGAGGTTCGGCGAGTCTGGCTTGGACGAGATGGCTGTTAACCCCATGTCCAAAAGCGAGGAAAAGAAATCTTGACGGAGCGAAGTTATCTCGTGAATAGCGTCCGTCGAGATGAAATTCTGTAAGAATCTTCAATTCTTTCTTTCTTGGTACCCACCAGCAAGGTACTGCTCACCTCTTCGCAGAAGCTCCTCAATGTGCCACGAGACTCACTGTTGGAGCGCAGTCGTGCGCATTCATTGTATGCATGGACATCAGTCAAAAGATCACTGTTGTGTTTATCAAAACGAAGCCTTGCTCTGAGAACTAGAGCATGAACAGAAGTGAAAGTCAGAGATGATAAATATCATACTGGGTGGCCGCTTCGCGCTTTCCCAAAGGGCTAGCGAACAAGGGCTTCGAGGATAAACTTGCAACTATTGTGAGAACAGGGTTCAGGCACCTGAGAATCAATCCGAGCACCAGCATCTGGATGTGTCAACTGTCAATATGTTCGCAACAGAGAGGCCCAGAAACAACCTTGCCCAGCCTTAGATCCAAGGGAAGCATAGCCTAGAAAAAGATGAGAGGGTGGTTGATTGACCACATACCACGGACTTGCCATATGACGTCCAAGGGCAGTGAGTTTACTCTCCTTATCTACAGCTCCTAGCTCTTGCAGGGTTGACCATGCATTGTCCATTGCTGATACGTTAGGGGGATCTATTGCTTTCTTTAAGAAGTGCTGTGAAATTCGGCATGAGTCGGGTCTTCATGCACACTGACAGACGCCAGAACCTACCTGGACATCCTCATTTTCTCGCATGACTTTGACTATCAACGAAATACTTTCCAAAGGGATACGAAGAATCTCGGGCACAGGGAAAGAACTCATGTGTTCCTCCTGCTTCCGCGTGTATAGTTTGTAACATATGCCAGGCTTTGTACGCCCCGCCCTTCCTCTACGCTGTCTGGCAGCTGCACGGGTGATCCATTGTTCTGTCAGAACAGAAAGCCCAGTGTCCGGGTTATAGTTTGTTTCCTTGACTTTTCCCCCATCGATGACATAGATCACATCATCGATAGTAATGGACGTCTGTCGGAACCAATAAGCGGCACCAATGACTTGGAACTCTGGCAAATACTTGCCTCTGCGACGTTTGTAGCGGCAATGATTTTCCATTTCTTTGATGCTTTAAAGACTGCACGTTGCTCTCCACTAGTAAGATTAGCATGGAGAGGGTAAATGTCTACTTGATCCTCAACGACCACACTCGAGATGGCGGCAATACACTGGCGTATTTCTTGAACACCTGGGAGGAAGATGAGGATACCGGCTGGAATGTCTGTAGAGGAAGTGATATATTTGATGAGCGCGGAAATTAACTAGTAGGACTGGAATCAGATATAGTTTATACGGTAACAGCTTGCGCACCTGGTAGTCAATGCGGTCCGCAGCTACGATGTTCCGAATGGAGGATATGCCCCGCTCACTGAGGCCCTGAGATCTAAGTCTATCTTCGTACTCCTTGTCATTCTGTCCTTTCGCACCACGTTTGGATCCAGGGGGAACATAGTGTAGCAGGTCTATGAAGTCTTCAAGATATCTAATAGGGGCTAAGCATGGTGTTGATAGCGAACTTCCAAGATACTCACTTATCCTCGACCGGGTATGTGAAGCCCGGGATAGTAAGCAAAGGGGCATTATCGAAGTACTTCACAAATATTTCATGGTTGATGGTAGCAGACATCAGAACTACTTTGAGAGTATCGTGCCTCAAGAGAAGTTCTCGTAGCTCCAGCAGAAGGAAGTCGCCATCGACAGAGCGCTCATGCACCTGACGGGTGTTCTGTGAAACCATCTCATGATTTATCCTGTGGGGTGGGCTTACTTCATCCACAATAACATGTGTTATGTTCTCTAGCTTATCCCCAGAGCCAAGCCGCCTGAGTAAAACTCCGGTAGTGCAGAACAACAACTTGGTTCGTTTGTCTTGTTTAGTCTCACCTCGGATGGCGTAGCCAACGGACCCGTCATCCGCACGCTCTCTGGATACACGTGCTGCTACGGATATGGCGGAGATTCTCCGTGGTTGCGTAACAATGATAGATGCCTTCGAGCCATGGCCACTCTGGATAAGAGAGTCCAATATGAACTGAGGCACTGTTGGCATTTGGAGTGTGAATGATATTAGCCAGACGGACGTATGACGCACGTTGGGTGGTCTTCCCACATCCTGAGATCATAGATGTGCTGTAAGCAATAACCACTGACAGGAAATTAAATAGCCGCTTCACCGGTCTCCCCTACGACAACAACAACTCTGTGCTTGTCCAGAGCATTAAGGAACTGATCCTTTGCCGTAAAGGCTGGGAGACGCTGACGAGAAGCAAGCATCTCCGCGTAAACCCTTGTTTGACAGATATTCTCGAAGCCTTGCTTGACCTGTTCATCTGACTGGTCATCGTACAGATATCTGGACTTTCCACGCATAGCCCTTCTGCTTTCGTTGTCGTTAGGTACATCGTATGGTACATCTGGCACTTGTGGCATGACCCGCGGTGTGATGAGATGCCCAACTATTGTCGACATATCAGGTGGGCCGTTCGTTTCGATCTGGGCCCAGTGGTCTTCAAGGACTCGCATTGCTGCAATCAAGAAACCTTCACCGGGTTCGATGAAGTCCTCCTCTCGTTCAGCCGCACAGAGGAGCCGCGCAAGCAGATGCAGTCGGATATATGGTGGCACCGACTGTGACCCTACATACACAGCTGGTAGTGACCTATCATTGCAAATGTCAGGTGGCAGAACAACATGGAGCTGCACAGGGGCACTGAAGAGCGGCATAACGATGTGACATGAGTCGACAAAATGAGCACCGAGTGCTTCTACCTCATCAGTCCGGTCTCTTATCTCATGACAAGACAACTCCAAGTTCGCACTCGCTTTGAACAGCTCTCCCGTATCCTTGCCTATGAGTCTGCGAGAGAGTGCGGAGATGAGTAGCACCAAATCTTCGGCCAGATTTGGGTCGGCCGTGTATTCCTTGACAACATGCGCGGGGAAGCCTGCTTCCTTGATTGCGAGGTCTTCAATCCATCGCTTCTTGAGGCTATCGGCTCCAGAATGTCCGGAGACAACAAACGGATTGGAGGAATTGTTAGAAGGAAAGAAACGTTGCGGGAGGTCGGTTTCAGCGACGTGTAATAGAAGGTATTCGATACAGGCTTCTAGAGGAGCTAGAGAGCTCAGTAGATGTGAGCCTAGAGGGGTATGCGCTGAGAGGTAGGATATAGCGTTTTGAATCTGAACCGGCTGGAAGCCCAGGTGATGAAGTTGCTGAGTCACTGCAGGAGCATCGTCTTCTGCCAGTACCAAATGCGTTGTCTCATGCGACGGGAAAAATACACTGGCCTGCAAGGTGATGAAATGAGGACGTGCAAAGAGAAAAATAGAAAAATACTCCCCTTCTTCACAGTATCTTCCACGAGATCGCGTAGGGTACTCGACATTCTCACTTCTGGTCCTCGAGTGAATTCAGGAGAAATCGAAGATGAAGATTTGCGTATGTCTCCCTGAAGACCAGTAGCCTTCTCTTCCTTTTTTTGAGCGGCTTTTGCCTGTCTTTCTTCTACTTCCTTCCGCGCAGCGAACGGATCGGCGTCATACATCCATTTTTGGTGCTCCGGCGCAGCTTTGTGTTGGGCAGCCAGTTCGGACCAATACTCTCGAGGTCCAGGAGGCAGAACTCGATTGAGCTGCATTCCATTGCAAAACTAATGAAGTACAAGAGATTCAATTCTATACACGCTGAGGAAGTGGAATGAAAATGGAGGCTACGAACACGATACAGTGCGTAAGTTGCACCCCAATGGCGCGCCTCCAGGGCTGTAGGTCTCGTGGAAGGGGGATGTGATTCAAACTGAACGGTTTCCTTCTGAGATGTTCTTTTATTGACCCGACTCAACGATATGACAAATGTCCAGCCTTCACCGTGTTTTCGCTGGTGGTCTGGTAAGAAAAGTTGGTTTACAGAAAGAAAAAGGATGCTTCACGGTATCGACTATCGGCTTCTCCCAACCATTTTTCAGGCATCTAGACCGATGCACCGATAAAAACGTGGTGAGGTGTGAATTGTTGTGGAAGCCCGGACGTGCAGCCCAACCTGGATACCCCACGATGCGTGGAGCTGCAGTCACCTTTCATCAGCTATGTTCATGTAGGTGCTGAATCCGCATGCATTGTGGGGCTCACAGCGAGGCTGCACGTAGAAAACAGACGGACCTTTCGTGGAGTAAGCTTAGTGGGTACTTTGAGCCTGGAGGGAAGAGCGGTCTATCCTCCGACGATGTGACCTCGGATACTGTTGACTTCGCGGAACTCTTTGACGAGTTGCCAGCATTTCCAGATTTTACGATGCCCTTCCCAGAGCGTGGGGCCATCAACAGAAGTTACAGAACGCGGCTGCAGTACTGAAACGCGTACAAGTCACTGACTCAACCAAAGTTGCAGTGCAGCACCAAGGCTTTGTTACGTCAGCAACGCATCCTTGCCTGCAAACCACGACTTGTCTACGATGGCAGACGACTTGTACAACCTCGAGCTCCTCTCCTTGATCGCCAGGATAACGCAGGAGATCTACAATTACATCGAAGTCAATGACAAAACACTCGCAGAATACGTCGTCAATCTTCACGAGCAGTCGAGTTCTCTCAACGACTTCAAGGACAAGCTGAACGGCGCTCTTCCGGACTCTGCTATCGAAAACATTGACCGCCTCATTCTCAGCTTGCACCCGAAGCATAAAAAGAAGTCAAAAGAACTTGCAAACATCCTTGCCGGTTCTCATGTCGATGCCGACGGTCAAATTGAGACGGACAAGCAGAAGCGTCTTTTCCCTGGTCTTTCCTTGCCAGACCAGGAAATAAACAAGGACGTTCTCATGCAGGAAGTCGATGATATGATGGCTCAATTCGAAGGTGCCGCAAAGAAGAAGGTGCAGGTTGAGAGGACGGAGGAAAGCCCGGTCTTGCCCCAGCGGAGGGATCGATCCCGGTCCCGGTCCCCACCCCGCAGACGAAGTCGCAGTCCAGATAGAGGTCGCTCGTATGATGCAAGGAGGGATTACAGACATGGGGGGAGGGATCGTGTGTCATATGATGAACGTCCAGTCTTATTCAAGATTTACGACGGTCGAATATCAGGCTTGAAAGATTTCGGTGCCTTTGTGCAGCTCGAGGGTGTTGC
>JBBPQU010000650.1:2007-16619 GCA_038092655.1 Boletus sensibilis | reverse complement strand
GCACACTTGTACCTCAATAACCGTCAGGGAAGAGAAGAAAAAGAAAAGTATAGTAAGGAGGTGTTACCGAGTTACAACACTACCGTAAGTGAAAAACAGTGTTCCAGAGTTAGCAACTCCTGAACTCTGGAGCGGTGGGATGTCTAGGTGATCCTGTCGGAGGACCAGACAACTGGAATACCTTCCGGAGTAAGTAATATCTTGTCACTCCCACTTGAGTATAGTTGTAATCCCATACCTCGAACAAACTTCCAATGCTGGTCCTTTGCAAGTGGCTTCGTAAGTATGTCTGCGATTATGTCCTTAGTAGAAACATATTGGACTGTTGCTTCTCCTTTTCCGACTAGGTCATCTCGGACGAAGTGGTACTTGTGTTGGATGTGCTTGGTCCGAGCTTGGAATTGCGGATCACAACATAGAATGATAGCAGCCTGATTATCGCAGAACAGTTCAGTAGGGGCCTTCTGCGAATGTCCAATTTCGTTAAAGAAGGTTCGGAGCCAGGCTAAGTGTTGTCCGGCATTGCTAAGTCCGATGTACTCTGATTCCGTAGTGGAGAGGGCCACCATGCTTTGTAGTTTACTGGACCAGGAGATGGCTCCACAATTGCTAATGAATATGAAACCAGAGGTGGAATGGGAGTTGTCCAATTCCTGAGACCAACCAGCATTGGAGTACCCGTGGAAATCCATGTCCATAGAGAGTTCTGCTCCGTCGAACTGGAGTTCCATGTCCTTGGTGGCTTGTATGTACCGGAGTGTCTGTTTTGCCGCTTCCCAATGAATGAATTTGGGCTTTGCGCTGAAACGGCTGAGTGCGCTGACTACGTATGCAATGTCTGGATGTGTTCTGAGCATGAGGTACATTAGTGAACCTATGACCATTAGGTATGAAACCTGTTTTCCTTCAATGATCATTTCTGGAACAATGTGATCATCTGTTGGATCAGTTGCGGAAAGCTGAAGGCCATGTGCCATAGGAGTCCATGCTGGTTTACATGTGGACATGCCAGTCCGTTCGAGGATTGTGTGGCAATATTGAGATTGGCACAAGGAGATGGTCCAGAGTTTCCGGTTTCACTTGATTTCAATTCCGAGGATGTATTTGGCCTCTCCAAGGTCATGCATTTTGAAAGCAGCGGAGAGTTTTGCCTTGACAGAGTTCATGAACTTTCGAGTGGTAGTGGCTAGTAGGAGATCATCAACATAGACAACTAGGAAACAGACCTGTCCATCCTTCCGGAACACATAGAGACATGTTTTGGCATCCAGGTGGACAAAATCAAGTTCCCTAAGCTTCCGATCTAAAGTTTTGTTCCAAGTCTGGCCAGCTTGTTTTAGTCCATATAAGGAACGTCAGAGTCTCCAGCAGTATCCAGGTTGGATAGGGATGCCTTCTGGAGGTAGCATGTATAGGTCTTCCTCCAGTTCTCCATTGAGGTAGGCTGTGGAGACGTTCATTTGGTCTAGCTCCAGGTCATACTTGGCGGCAAGGGCGATTAGGGTGCGGATGGAGTCAAGGTTTGCTACCGGAGCAAAAACCTCCTGGTAGTCGATTCCTTCCTTTTGTGTGAAGCCACGTGCAACTATCCAGACTTTGTACCATTCCACATTCCCTTTTTCATCTCGTTTGATTCAGAATACTGGTTTGGAGGTGATTGGAGTTATTTTGTTTGGAATGAGCATGGTTTCATAGACGTGGTTGGAGTTGAGGCTTTGGAGTTCTTCTTCCACAGCAGATTTCCATAGATTCTTGTTTGCTCTGGAGTAGGCTTCCTTCAGGTTTCTCGGAAGTGACTCCTCAGAGGAGTTTGCAGATCCAGCAAATATAAAGTCCTCAATGGAGGCGGAGAATGCTCCTGGGGGTTCCAGTTCTGGAGTTTTTGCTTCTTCTCTGCGATTTTCTCGTCTTGCGGCCTCTTCCTCTAGGGTGTGTTCATATTCTTTGTTTTTATTTGCTGCCTGTCGTTGCCGGTTGCTTCGTCGAATGGGTGGAGCAGGATCAGGAACAGGAGCAGGAGCAGGAGCAGGAGCAGGAGCAGGAGCAGGAGCAGGAGAAGCAGGAACTGGAGCTGGGGCTTCATCTAGCTGGAGTTGGTCTAGTTGGTTTGCCAGTTCTTCAACACTGGGGCTGGCAGGGCGTTCTGGAATGTGTTTTGGAGCTGCAGGGGCATCTCCCACTGGTCTGGCATTGCGTGGAGGTGGATGATCGTCATCATCATGGTCATGCTCTGGTAGGTGGAGATGCTCCGGAATTAGGTCCTCCCACTGTCCCTCAATAGCGGGGCCATTCCATGAAGCAGATTCAGTCTCGGAGATTGTTCCAGATTCATCAAAGATGACATGGCGACTGGAGATGATGGTTCGACGTTTTATATCAAGGAGTTTGTAGGCTTGTTGCCCATAAGTGTACCCTAACATAATGCATTTCTTTCCGTGTGGTCAGAATTTCCCCCCCCGCTGCTCCTTTGGTGTGTAGGCATAGGCCGGACACCCGAAGGGGCGAAAGAGAGTTGGATTGACCTGGTGGTTGAAGAAAATTTGGTAGGGGACTTTTCCCTGTAGTCTGGAGTTCGGACTTCGTGCAGTGATGTAGGCAGCAGTGGACATGGTATCTGCCCAAAATGATTTTGGGAGTTTGGACTCCTCTAGCATGGTGTTTGCTAGTGTAGCCAGTGTTTGGTTCATACATTCTGCTAAACCATTTTGTTCCAGAGTGTATGGAGCAGAGGTTTCAAAAAGTGTGCCATCAGCCCGGAGTTGGTCCTGAAAAGCCTTGTTGGTGTATTCCATCCCTCCATCGCTCCAGATGAACTTTGTGTAGAGTTCCGAAAAGTCCTCCAGTCCTACTTCCGTTTGGAGTAGGGTTTGGACATCGGCCTTCCATTGGTTGTAGATTTGTAGGGCTTCATTTTTGTGTTTCATGAAGTAGATCCAAGGGAAGCGGCTAAAGTCATCAACAATGATTAGCCAAAATCTATGGCCTTCGCGCGATCTTGGAGTGATAGGACCTCCGACATCTGTGTGTACTATCTCCAGGGGGCGAGTACTCCGAGGTTCATTTCGGATTTCAAAAGGTAGTCGCTTCATCTTTCCAAGTGTGCACGCTTCACAGAATGTGGGCGTTCCAGTGAGGGTGTCAATGCCTTGGAGTTGGTCAGACTTGACCATATGTTGTATTCGGTCAATGGACATGTGTCCCATCCGTCTGTGGAGGAGATTGATGTCGACAGATGCATGGGCCGCCTCCTTTTGGTTTTTTGGAGTGACTCTTGCATGGTATAGGCCGTCTACATGATCAGCAATCAAGACAGTGCTGTGGTCCTTCCGAATATGGCACATGTTTGACTTTGCCAGAAAGACAGTGAAACGACTAGAACAACCACAAGTTACTTAGAGTCGCAAATGCGATATTCCAAGCAAAGAAGTGGAATTCCAAAGCTAAAGATAATACATGACGAAGTTACTACTTATATACTACAAGTACTTTAGGGCTGGTATGGAACATAGAAGGTCATAGAATGTTCGAGAAGGATCTTGATAAGATAAGATCAAGAGATAAGATAAGATAACGAAGAATTTCAGTAAGTAAAAAGAAAATCGTTTCATTACCCCCTTCTTAAGGATCAAACTCCCGGTCGATCAAAATACCATTGACTTCTGGTTCGGAATTAGGAATAGGGATTTCAAAAAGGGAATCAGGAAGATGATTAAGAGAAGAAGCGAAGTCTTTGAAGTTCGAATCAAGAAATAGAGGAGAAGAATTGGTACAAAGGGAACAGTTACAAATGTCGGAGGAAAGAGATCGAATGGCGTTTGGATATTTTTTGTAAAACGATTTGATTTTATTCGAAGTATTGGTAAGATTGGTTTTTGGTTCCCAAGTACGATCTTCTTTTGGATAACCTTTCCATTGCACCAAATATTCGACTTTGTTTCTCTTTCGCCTCGAATCTACAATCTCTTCGACTTCATATTCTTCTTCTTGGTTTACAATAATAGGAGGTGGTGGTTTCGGAAGTATTTGAGAAGGGAATGATCCGACTACGTATGGAGTTAAGAGAGATTCATTGAAAATGGGATGAATTCCTCTCCAGGTAGTAGGTAATTCCAACTCATATGCCGATATTCCGACTTTTCGTTTCACTTTGAAAGGCCCGTATCTTTTATCATCGAATTTCTTTGTGGGTCTATCCATATGGATATTCTTCCCATCTAATAGGACTTGTTGTCCTTCGGAGAATTCTCTGATTGGTTGGGCCTTTTTGTCGTGAGACTTTTTCATAATCTCAGCGGCTTTTTCAAGTGCTTTTTTGGCAGTTTCATAATGCATCTTCATTTGATCAACAAAAGTGGTTGCTGAATCATTTCGGACTTCTACCGGTTTATTTGGTATAGTGGGTTGTTGTCCGTAATTGAGAATGAAGGGAGAAACCTTGGTTGCGCTCGATGTTTGTGAGTTATGAGCGAACTCGGCCAAAGGAAGCCAGTCTGCCCAATCCGTTTGTCTATGATTGACGTAAATTCGAAGGTATTTTTCCATTTCACGATTGATTCGTTCTGTTTGTCCATCGGTTTGTGGATGGTATGCAGTGGATGGATTTCCTTCGATTTGTAAAAGAGTATAAAAGTCTTTCATAAACGATGATATGAATTGGGGACCTCGATCTGAGATTACCTTTCTTGGAGTGCCGTGTAATTTAAACACATTGTCTCTAAAAAGAGTGGCTACTCCTTGAGAGGTTACAGTATCGGTAGTGGGGATAAGATGGACCATTTTGGAAAATCGATCTACAACCACGAGGATAGCATTTTTTCCTTGTGATTGGGGAAGAGGACCGATTAGGTCTATCGAGATGATTTCCCAAGGGGTAGATGGAATTTCGTTCGGATGAAGAGGAGAATGTAAGGACATGGTTTTTGCTTTGACTTTTTGACATATATCACATCCAGATACATATCTTTCTACATCTCTACGAAGGGAGGGCCAATAGTATTCGCTCATGATCAAGTCTTGAGTTCGTTTAATTCCAGGATGTCCTGAAATAGGGTGATCATGATTGGCCTTTATAATTTCCTCTCGTAGTTGTGAATCATTGGGAATGTAGATAAGCTTTCTCCATCGTACAAGTCCATCTGTTCGTGTCCAGGGCGAGTCAACTTTCAAAAGACCTTCTCGTGCAAAATGTTCTAGTTTATATTGTAATTTAGTAATGCGATCGAGAATGTCTTGAGAAGCGATAGCGTTGACGAAAAGGGAGTCTGGAAGCAGCGTTTGTTGTAAATTATCGCTGTTTACCCCCTTCTCATAGTCTGGCCTCCTGGACAGAGGATCCGCGGGATTGGTTTTTCCAGGTCGATAGTTGAAAACTAATCGGTATTCCTGGATGATTTGTTGCCATCTAGCTTGACGGCGGGAAAGGTCTTGGGGTTTTCTGAAGAACTCAAGATTTTTGTGGTCGGTCAGGACTTCCACTGGATGTACGGCATCAAGAAGGTAGTGTTGCCATTCTTTTAAGGCAAACATTACAGCTAACATCTCGAGATCTGCAGCGTGGTAATTTCGTTCTGCGTCGTTAAGAGATCTCGATATGAATGTAATAGGGTGCCATTTTCCTTCTTGTTGCTGACTTAAGACCACACCAACACCAATACCCGATCCATCGGTTTCGATTCAGAAGGGATCTTGATCAGTAGGCATAGCTAAAGTAGGTGCTGTGGATACTGTGGTTTTGAGTTCCTCAAAGGCTTTTTGGCATTCTGGTGACCAATCAAACTCTTTCTTATTCGACGTAAGCGCATTGAGAGGGCGCGCTATTTTAGAGAAGTCTTTAATGAATCGTCGATAGAAGTTGAGGAATCCTAAAAATCCTCTAAGAGTTTTCTTTGATGTGGGGGTTGGCCAGTCTTTGATTGCCGAAACCTTTTTTTGGTCCATTTTGACCTCATTTTGTGCTACAATTAATCCGAGGAATTCGGTTTCTTGGACTTCAAAGTCGCATTTATCATGACATAGGTACAAATGCGAGTCTCGGAGTATTTGTAACACTTCTCTTACAACCTTTCAATGTTCTTCGAGGGTCTTAGTAAAGATCATTATGTCATCGATGTAAACAACGACGATTCCTCGATTGATTAGATCTCTAAAAAAAGAGTTCATCATTGTTTGAAAGGTTGCAGGGGAGTTTGTCAGCCCAAAGAACATCACGAGGGGTTCGAATAGTCCTCGATTGGTTCTAAAAGCTGCTTTCCATTCATCTCCTTCTGCCATGCGTACATTGTTGTACCCCCATCTTACATCGAACTTGGTATAATATTTGGCAGCTTTGAGTTTGTCTACCAACTCGGAGATAAGAGGGAGGGGATATTGATTGCGTCTTGTGATCTCATTTAGCTTTCGATAATCTTGTACTGGGCGAAGGCGACCATCTTTCTTTTTGATAAAGAAGAAGGCGGAGGCAAATGGAGATTTAGAGGGACGTATACGACCAGATTTGAGGTTCTCCTCTAAGAAGGCATCAAGCTCAGTTTGTTCTCCTGGATTCAGAGGGTAGACTTTGCAATCCACCGTGTGATCCCCAGGAAGAAGTTCGACAGCGTGATCTCAAGGACGTCTCGGGGGGAGCTCGTCAAAACTTTCCTTAGCAAATACATCTTCGTAATCATGGATATATTCGGGAGCTGCTTCTTTGAAGGTCTTCTTTTTTTTGGTCGCATAATCCTTGGCAGCTATATCGGTAGCTGTATTCCGGAGGTATTCATCGGTATTTAATTTGAAAAGACGATCCCCCTGTGATGGAGAAAAGTCTTCGTCATCGTTGTCATCATCACAATCTTCCAATTGAGGCATGTGATCATCCTCACATCAGAATGCAATTCGACCAGTTTTCCAGTCAATTTCTGGGTTGTGAGCTTTCAACCAGTCATGACCGAGAAATATGGTATTTGGTCCGAGATTAGTGACGGCAAGGGCTAATTGTTCTTTGTGCCCCTTGATTTCCATTTCGACAATGACGAATTTATCAATTTTTCCCAATGAATTAAGAGATCCATCAGCATTGTATACTGACATTGGTCATGGAGGCGAATGAGTAGGTACTCCTTTTTGTGAAACAAAATCCTCGTGAATCGAAGAACCGGTACATCCCGAATCTACTAAGGCTTTGACTTCAGCAGAGCTTCCATCAGGGAGTTTCAAAGTAGCTGGGAGTTCTAGTGAGTTTTGGTCTTTTCTTCGTAAAGATGCCTTTTGGAACTTAGGCTTCTTTTGTAAGTCTCTGAGGATCCAGTGAGCGTTTTCATCTGTCATCTCTTTTAGATCTGAGATAAGTTCAGGAGTAACTTCTATTTTCCTTGTTTCATGAACAAAGGATCGTAGATGGGCGATATTTCGCTTCATATCTGAATGGGAGGCTTGAGCCTTCATCCATCGAATCAACCAGGGATCAATTGTGTTCATCCAAGATTGAGATGAACTACCTCTGATTCTGGAAGTTGACCCGGTACTTCCAAAACCTTTGTCTGCTCGAGACGTTCCCTCTAGGGACTTTACCTCTTTCACCAGTGGTGTTGAGATCTTTTCGAGTATGAGTTGTGCTACTCGCTCTCTAGCTTTAGCTACGAACTCTTCATTCGAAAGATTAATCAACAGGATCATGATTTCTCCTCGATAATCACAATCAATCACACCAGCTCCAGTAGTAATTTTCTTTTTTACAGCAAGACCGCTTCGTGGGGCGATCCTACCATAATGTCCTTTTGGGATTTTTATAGACAACTTGGTTGAAACCAATGCTTGTCCTCGAGCAGGAATTACCGTATTTTCCGCAGAGTACAGATCATATCCGGCCGCACCCGGAGATCCTCTCACTGGTAATGGTATTTCTTTATTTTGTCTTACTACCTCTAGGGTAGATCTGGGAAGGTTAACTCTCGCGTTAGTTTCAGTCTTATCATCGCGTGATAAAATGGAGTATCGATTGTTTGGTAATGACTTAAAGGGTACAATAGATCAACTGCTATCTACTGTACAGACTGAAAAGACGATTCTGGTGCTACATTGTTCGCAGGAGTTTCTTCAGGTGTATCTTCACCTTCGGCTTTTTCCATCAAAGCACGCAGTGCTCCGAATTGAGATTGAGAGATTTCTTGACCACCCCATTGGATAGCGTGGGTATGAGGGCGAGGACGAGGTGGATGGTCAGAACAAGGCCATGGCTTTTTGCAAATCCTGCACACTCCTTCAGCACGAGCCTTATCAAGCTCCATAGGAGCTCCTCAGCCGGGGAAGGTACCAGTTGCGTTTGGGTGAGGTTGGGGTAAAGCAGGAGGGATAGACGGGGGAGGACCAGCTGGTGGTGCGTATGTTTTACGAGGAGTGAAACGAGGAGCGTACGTGGGTCCTGTCGCATCGCGACGGCATTCGCTTCTTTCTCGAATTACTTCCTCAGCTCGCACGAGAGCGTCTTCCCACTCTTTGACGTCGGTGGAATCGATTAACCGATCGTCTTTATTTTCAACGTGGTCTACTAGGTCTTGGCGCACACCATGGCGGATTTGGTTTACAATTGTGTGACCGTTGATCCTGACGTTGAAATCGGCTTCAAGGGCCAATTGGTGAAGTTTGGTGAAATAGTCTTCCACCGTATCTTTGCCTTGTTTAAGGGCAAATAATTTTGCTTTGGCCTGTCGCTTAAGGCCAGCGGGTTGGAACTGTTTCTTGATACTCGTTTCGAAGGTAGTAAAGGACCAAGTCCAATCTACTCCTCTTTGAATAGCAAGGTCTGCGAAATGTCCTGCGGCGTTCTTTCCTTGCATGTACGATATTACGATGAGTATCTTTTGGCTGTCTGAAGGTTCCTCTTCGAAGCCTCTGAGAAAAACTGTGATAGACCACCACCAAGTGACGAATCCATCCTTGTTGCCATCATATTGAGACGGCTTTGCGGCAAGCGACTTGCCAAGGCGGGGTCGAGCAAATCCTCGTGCTGCGGGACGAGGACTGCCAATTGATGAGGGACGAGATGGTACCTGAGGGAGCGGCCTCGAAGGTACTGGGGGAATGACGGTTGCAGGTGGGGGGAATGCTGGAGGTGGTCCTGCGTTAACAGGATCATAGGAGAATCTTGTCCTCCAGTTATTATATTGTCGGTTAAATTCCGACAAGGGAGAGCGAGGCACGACGGGATTGAAGGTAGTTGGCATGTACGTGATTGGTGAAATGCGAGGAATTGGAGCGGGGAGGGGTGTGGCAGGAGCGGAGGGCGGCAAAGGAGTCATAGCAATGTCCTCCAATGCAGCACTCATTTCTGCAAAGCTCCCCTCGTGAAGAGCTCTGGATGTAGGTCGCGAAGGTGGATAGGGTCTAGACATATCGAAGATTTCTTTTTAATGATTGTCGGGGGTGAAGGTATGGGAGAGATCCTTGTTGATACTCTACTCGAGTTCGAGAGTAGTCATACCAATAGGTAATCTGTCTACGACAGTGAGGAGGATGAGGAGAGAAGGAAGCTATCTTGTCTGTTGAAGATATTCTTGGAGGAAGTCTCCGAGGGCGATACGGATAAGTTGTCTGGGCCCAGCCAGAACCAACCGAACACGGCGATAAAAACGATGAAGTCGTGTGATGGGGTCCGTGGTTGCGAAACGCGTAGTCCGAGTACACTGGTTAGGGATCGTGACTCCCCAGTGCTCAAGACCGAAGGCGGGAGTAGGATATTCTCGAAATTCTCCAGCGGCAAACGAGGAGGGAGGAACCGGATTTGCCTGGCTACGGCAAGAGGGAATACTACCCTCGTTAGTCGTGACGTTTACGGGTGATCATGAGAACCCGCCTTCACTAGCGTAGAAGGATACGGACAGCTAGGCACTCAGCTGACGACGGGGGCTAATGCACTATGCCCGGTAGCAATGTTATCCTTGTTTTAGATGGCGGACGACCGTATATGCAGCAGTTCACTCGGTTGCTTTCCGATGACCTTATGCGGGTCTGCAGATTTCCCTTAAGTCTGGGATCCGACTATGGTGCGCTTCGCGAAGAGCGATACACGCGGAATGTGGAAGGAAAAGAGGTTTTTAACGACGAGCGGGGCAAAGAAGACAATGGCGCAACAAAGTGTGCGTCCGAAGGCGAAGCTGATACGGGTAACGACAAAGGGAAGGAGTCGGGGACTGAAGAGGTCGGCAACGAAAGGGTAGCTTTGGAATTATGAAATGACTAGAATCACCACAAGTTACTTAGAGTCGCAAGTGCGATATTCCAAGCAAAGAAGTGGAATTCCAAAGCTAAAGATAATACATGACAAAGTAACTACTTATATATCCCAAGTACTTTAGGGCCGGTATGGAACATAGAAGGTCATAGAATGTTCGAGAAGGATCTTGATAAGATAAGATAAGATCAAAAGATAAGATAAGGAAGAATTTCAGTAAGTAAAAGGAAAATTGTTTCATTACCCCCTTCTTAAGGATCGAACTCCCGGTCAATCAAAATACCATTGACTTTTGGTTCGAAATTAGGCATAGGGATTTCGAAAAGGGAATCGGGAAGACGATTAAGAGAAGAAGCGAAGTTTTTAAAATTAGAATCAAGAAATAGAGGGGAAGAGTTGGTACAAAGAGAGCAGTCACAAATGTCGGAAGAGAGAGATCGAATGGCATTTGAATATTTCTTGTAGAAGGATTCGACTTTGTTCGAAGCATTGGCGAGATTGGTCTTTGGTTCCCAAGTGCGATCTTCTCTTGGATAACCTTTCCAATGTACCAAATATTCGACTTTATTTCTTTTTCGCCTTGAGTCTACAATCTCTTCGACTTCGTATTCTTCTTCCTGGTTTACAATAATAGGGGGAGGTGGTTTCGGAAGTATTTGAGAAGGGAATGATCCAACTATGTATGGAGTTAAGAGGGATTCATTGAAAACAGGATGAATTCCTCTCCAGGTATTGGGTAGTTCCAACTCATATGCCGATATCCCGACTTTTCGTTTCACTTTGAAAGGCCCGTATCTTTTATCGTCGAATTTCTTTGTGGGTCGATCCGTACGGATGTTTTTCCCATCTAATAGGACTTGTTGTCCTTCGGAGAATTCTCTGATCGGTTGGGCCTTTTTGTCGTGAGACTTTTTCATAACCTCAGCGGCTTTTTCAAGTGCTTTTTTGGCGGTTTCATAATGCATCTTCATTTGATCAACAAAAGTGGTTGCTGAATCATTTCGGACTTCTATCGGTTTATTTGGTATAGTGGGTTGTTGTCCGTAATTAAGAATGAAGGGAGAAACCTTGGTTGCGCTCGATGTTTGTGAGTTATGAGCGAACTCAGCCAAAGGAAGCCAGTCTGCCCAATCTGTTTGTCTATGATTGATGTAAATTCTGAGGTACTTTTCAACTTCACGATTGACTCGTTCAGTTTGCCCATCGGTTTGTGGATGGTATGCAGTGGATGGGTTTCCCTTGATTTTCAGATGAGTGTAAAAATCTTTCATAAATTATGATACGAATTGGGGGCCTCGATCCGAGATCACCTTTCTTGGGGTGCCGTGTAATTTGAACACATTATCTCTGAAAAGAGTGGCTATTCCTTGAGAGGTTACGGTGTCGGTAGTAGGAATAAGATGGACCATCTTAGAAAATCGATCTACAACCACTAGAATAGCGTTTTTTCCTTGTGATTGAGGGAGAGGACCGATTAGGTCTATTGAGATGATTTCCCAAGGGGTAGATGGAATTTCGTTTGGATGAAGAGGGGAATGTAAGGACGTGGTTTTTGCCTTGACTTTTTGGCATATATCACATCCTGACACATATCTTTCTACGTCTTTACGAAGGGAGGGCCAATAGTATTCGCTCATGATCAAGTCTTGAGTTCGTTTAATTCCAGGATGTCCTGAAATGGGGTGATCATGATTGGCTTTTATAATCTCCTCTCGTAGTTGTGAATCATTGGGGATGTAGATAAGTTTTTTCCATCGTACTAGTCCATCCGTTCGTGTCCAGGGCGAGTCAACTTTCACAAGACCTTCTCGTGCAAAACGTTCTAATTTATATTGCAGTTTAGTAATGCGGTTGAGAATGTCTTGAGAAGCAATAGCGTTGACGAAAAGGGAGTCTGGAAGCAGCATTTGTTGTAAATTATCGCTGTTTACCCCCTTCTCATAGTCTGGCCTCCTGGACAGAGGATCTGCGGGATTGGTTTTTCCAGGTCGATAGTTAAAAACTAATCGGTATTCCTGGATGATTTGTTGCCATCTAGCTTGACGGCGAGAGAGGTCTTGGGGTTTTCTGAAGAACTCGAGATTCTTATGATCGGTTAGAACCTCTACTGGATGTACAGCATCAAGAAGGTAGTGTCGCCATTCTTTCAAGGCAAACATTACGGCTAACATTTCGAGATCAGCAGCATGGTAATTTCGTTCTGCATCATTGAGGGATCTCGATATGAACGCAATGGGGTGCCATTTCCCTTCTTGTTGTTGGCTTAAAACTGCGCCAACACCAATACCCGATCCGTCGGTTTCGATTCGGAAAGGATCTTGATCAGTAGGCATAGCTAAGGCGGGTGCTGTAGATACTGTGGTTTTAAGTTCTTCAAAGGCTTTCTGGCATTCAGGTGACCAACAGAACTCTTTCTTATTCGACGTAAGTGCATTGAGAGGGCGTGCTACTTTAGAGAAATCTTTAATAAATTGTCGATAGAAGTTGAGGAATCCTAGGAATCCTCTAAGAGTTTTCTTTGACGTAGGGGTTGGCCAATCTTTGATTGCTGAAACCTTTTTTTGGTCCATTTTGACCTCGTTTTGTGCTACAATTAATCCGAGGAATTCGGTTTCCTGGACTTCAAAATCGCATTTATCGTGACGTAGGTACAAATGCGAATCTCGAAGTATTTGTAACACTTCTCTGACAACCTTTCGATGTTCTTCGAGGGTTTTAGTGAAGATCATTATATCGTCGATGTATACAACGACGACTCCTCGATTGATTAAATCTCTAAAGAGAGAGTTCATCATTGTTTGAAAGGTTGCGGGAGAGTTCGTCAGCCCAAAGAACATTACGAGGGGTTCGAATAGTCCTCGATTGGTTCTGAAAGCTGCTTTCCATTCATCTCCTTCTGCCATGCGTACATTGTTGTACCCCCATCTCACATCGAACTTGGTATAATATTTGGCAGCTTTGAGCTTGTCTACCAATTCGGAGATGAGAGGGAGGGGATATCGATTGCGTCTCGTGATTTCATTTAGCTTTCGATAATCTTGTACAGGGCGAAGGCGACCATCTTTCTTTTTGATAAAGAAGAAGGCGGATGCAAATGGAGATTTAGAGGGACGTATACAACCAGATTTGAGGTTTTCTTCTAAGAAGGCATCAAGCTCAGTTTGTTCTCCTGGATTCAGAGGATAGACTTTGCAATCCACCGTGTGATCTCCAGGGAGCAGTTCGACAGCATGATCCCAAGGATGTCTCGGGGGAAGCTCGTCAAAACTTTCCTTAGTGAATACATCTTCGTAATCATGGATATATTCGGGAGCTGCTTCTTTGAAGGTTTTCTTTTTCTTGGTCGCATAATCCTTGGCAGCTATATCGGTAGCTGTATTCCGGAGGTATTCATCGGTATTTAATTTGAAAAGACGATCCCCTTGTGATGGAGAAAAGTCTTCGTCATCGTCGTCATCATCACAATCTTCCAATTGAGGCATATGATCATCCTCGCATCAGAATGCAATTCGACCAATTTTCCAGTCAATTTCTGGATTGTGGGCTTTCAACCAGTCATGACCGAGAAATATGGTATTTGGTCCGAGATTAGTGACGGCAAGGGCTAGTTGTTCTTTGTGCCCCTTAATTTCCATTTCGACAATGACGAACTTATCAATCTTCCCCGATGAATTAAGAGATCCATCAGCATTGTATACTGACATTGGTCGTGGAAGCGAATGAGTGGGTACTCCTTTTTGTGAAACAAAATCCTCATGAATCGAAGAACCGGTACATCCCGAATCTACTAAGGCTTTGACTTCAGCAGAGCTTCCGTCAGGGAATTTCAGAGTAGCTGGGAGTTCTAGTGAGTTTCAGTCTTTTCTTCGTAAAGATGCCTTTTGGAACTTAGGCTTCTTTTGTAAGTCTCTGAGGATCCAGTGAGCGTTTTCATCTGTCATCTCTTTTAGATCTGAGATGAGTTCAGGAGTAACTTCTATTTTCCTTGTTTCATGAACAAAGGATCGCAGATGGGCGATATTTCGCTTCATGTCTGAATGGGAGGCTTGAGCCTTCATCCATTGAATCGACCAGGGATCAATTGTGTTCATCCACGATTGAGATGAACCACCTCTGATTCTGGAAGTTGACCTGGTACTTCCAAAACCTTTATCTGCTCGAGATGTCTCCTCTAAGGACTTTACTTCTTTCACCGGTGGTGTTGAAATCTTTTCGAGTATGAGTTGTGCTACTCGCTCTCCAGCTTTAGCTACAAACTCTTCATTCGAAAGATTGATCAACAGGATCATGATTTCTCCTCGATAATCACAATCAATCACACCAGCTCCAGTAGTAATTTTCTTTTTTACAGCAAGACCGCTTCGTGGGGCGATCCTACCATAATGTCCTTTTGGGATTTTTA
>JBBPQU010000649.1:0-16643 GCA_038092655.1 Boletus sensibilis | reverse complement strand
GTACTCGATTGGCATAGCGATTGGATGATCCACAGTGCAATACAATTAATTGGTCATACTGCATAGGATACGATTGGGCGCTTGTGGGTCTCTTTCTGCCAAACTTCCCACTTATAATGTATAGTTAACATAGTGCATGGGTTTTTGGTGGTCCCAACCGTCTGCATTGTGACTGTGCTGTACTGTAGTAGATCTTGAAGTGAGTGTGCTTTGCTTGCACGTGACTGTTACGCGACGCGCTCTTTAAGAGACTTCCCACGATGGGCTTTCTATTCCAAAGCTTGTTGCGTTTCACGTTTAGCCTTGTTATTTCGGTAGGCCATCCACCGCCGTCCCCAACACCCTCAAGAAAACACTGTCAAGAAGACATTAAACATCTGTAGCCTCACCGATCCGTACTCTATAGAAGGTTTTTTTTCTTTGTTTCGAGCCACCTCAAGAGTCTGCTTTCTATCTCCCTCATATCGCCAACTGTTTGTTGCTGTCCATTATCCAGTCAGCTCAAGGTAACTTTGCACTGTCCTTGTAACGTGTCGTCGCACTTGTCATGACCTTTTTTGCTCATATCTTTGCGCGTATTGTAGGTCCCGACGGTCGTCATGCATAAGCACTCTGTTTCCATTCCTTTAGTTCCCGCATCTGCACCAACCTCTCCTGCTGCCGCTCGTATTAACAGAATGGAGCGCGCATTGGGACTTCCGGTCACTCCGCAGCGCATAATCCGCCCTCAAAAGACCTTGTATCGGTCACCGGTCACTCCAGCGAGCAACACTTCCACGCCTTATACGCCTCTCAGTCTCCGTTCTTTCTCAACAAATTCAAGCTCAACAGTCAACACACCAGATTCTGCAGCGAGCTTCAAGCGATTTCCTGTCATCCATTCCCCTGAAAATGAGACCACCGCCCAGTTAGCCGACAAGAGTTTGGCAAACATTGCTGCGAACTGGCGCTCACGCGCCAATGAAAATGGTATAAAGGTAGCTACTTCCGAGGACTCAAGCTTTGGTGATGACGAAGGTGCGTATATGCGTTTCTTTATGTGGTTTGATCCCTCACATCGTTCCATTTCCTATCCGTATGTTAATTCCGATCGTTTCGTCCCATTGGGTTGCTTTGATGGCAACACGCCTCCGCTTCTAAACGCATATACACACATACCTAGCTAGCGACCTTACTCCTTCTGATGCGAGTTCAACACCCTTTACAAACGAAGAATGTCAGTCGTTGCCAAGAGCCTCCCAATTCGAGCCGTCTCTGATGATTCCCTGTACAGCTTTACTTTTCCCTCCTTTCCTCCCGAACCACCGCCGATCTCGTACACAGTCAAACATTCAGCCGATGTGCCCGTCGGCTTCCGCGCATGCACACGGGACGCCGGCAAGGCGGGCCCTCGGGATCTTGAATACACCGCCTCCTAAGCCTACAAACTCTAGCCAATTGAAATTTAAAGGAAGCATGACGGATCCTGCACACACGCGCCGCCGCCCCTCTTTCGGACAGGTCTGTGCTTCGCCATATATTCCGTTAATCTTGCTGTGACTCATGTATTGTGTACCAATTCCAGATATCCACGGAACTCTTTGATATCGATGAGAATGCTTTTGAACCGTATCCACAATCTTTTTCCTCCGCAGCTCAAACGTTGGTCCTACAAGACCCCTTCAACGGCTCTGGACTGTCGACAATTGCAGAATCTGTCCCACAGCATCTTCAAAGCTCGTATTCCGAGATGTTCGACGTCTCCTCCGCCACGTCGCCACACACGGCCTGCTCTGTCTGTGGTTGCGTAGGCGATCGGATGGCAGCTCTTGTTCCCTGCAAACATCTACTTTGCTCCGCTTGCATGACGAGCGCTCTCAACATCGTGGGTGAGAAAGACATTCATTGTGCCGTCTGCAAGATGTTCGTCAATGATTTCGAATTGCAAACCGCCTCGGACGACGACGCTTCAGCGTCCACTGTCAGCCAGAGACGTCTCCCTGTGGTTTCAGATATCGCATCTTCGCCCCTACAACAACGATCGGTCCGAGGTGAACCTGCACTCCTGCCGAGCACATTTGATCCCAGTCCTCTACCATCCTTGATGAGCACCATGTCTTTCTGCAATCCTCAGATGCGCCACTCGTCTACGTTTTCCATTTCCCCTCAAGCACAAAGAGCAGAGAATGTTGTTCTTCGTATCGACAATGTTCCCTGGGTGGGTTCACTCAACGCTTGGGCTTCCCTCTAGCTCTGACAATTTGACACCAGGATATTACCCCTTCTGTTGTCGCTGCGTGGTTGAGGCATCCTATAATCCGTGTTCACATACTTTTGGACCATCGAGGGAAGACCTGCAGTCACGCCTACGTTGAGCTTGCTACAGAGGAGATCGCTAGAGCAGCTCTCCGATCAGTCCAGAATTCGGTGCTTGGTAAAGGGAAACGGGCGCGCGGGGTGACTGTCACCCTCAGTAGCCAAAGTGAGCTTATGCATGCGGTATGTCTACTTTGCCAGAGAATGATGGGAAACTAAATTCTTCCTACCAGTTATTCCCATCATGGAAAGGTGATTGGAATGGTTCTCGGCCCTCCATCTCTGGTTTGCGAGATGAACTACCATGTCTGATGTCGAAGGCGGAGCTTGATTCATTGTTGAACCTCATCCAACGGCCTGATGTAAGTTAAATTTCTTTCGCATATTGCAGCTCGTTGACACGGTTCGCTGTCCAGTCGCATTTCTTGAAGGTGGCATCCCTTCCCTTCCATCTACTTGTTAGCGTCTTGTCGAAGTTCCCGGTGGATGTCGACAGCAGGGTCTTTTGGGAGGTTAAGATTAGTGATTCACTGTTCTGTTAGTGTATTCCTTGATATCCTTGTAGTTTTTACTGACCAACTGAACTTTGCAGACATCACACATAGTAAGGACCCGATCCTCGCTGGCCGATCCTGTAGCTGATTTTTTTTTCTAGCTGCGCTTGATATCCTTGGGGCAAGTTACCGGCAATCTATTCCTCATGATGAACCTGAGCTGCTTAATGAGCTCTTGGAAGCTGCCATTAACTGCAGGGGTGAGTTCAAGTGGTACTTCACTCGTGCATTCAATTTGATTTTGTGCTTCAAAGTATTCACAGAGGAGCAAATCGCAACGTTGACAACAATCCACAAGGCTTATACCTCTGCCTTTTCTGTGCAACATAACTACCCTACAACCCACGTTCAATCTCCTCTCATGCCGATCATGTGGGACCCGCCTTCCGCTGGGTCGCCATACGGCGCGCTCGCCAGAGAATTCGGACTCCCTGAAAACGTTGTGCATGCGCTTGCTCAGAGACTAAACGGCTTTCGTTGATTCCATTTCCGGTCCCATTCCGAGTATGACCACCCCATCATTGCAGCACAAACTTCACGACAGATCACGACCCCATTCCTGCTTTTCCCACGGTTGGCATTGACTGCCTTCTGATGTTTCTTGGTACCATGGACTTGACATCAAAAAGGTTCTTTCCCTTGCTTCTATTCTGCACATCATACGGTTTTTTTATTGCTCCGTTCGCTTTCCCGAGATCCCGCACCTTGCTATGGATTTGCATATTGTTTCCCCTCGTTCCGCATCATGCTTGCGTTTTTTTTTCTATTTCACTCGGGTCGTGACAATGAATCACTCCCTTGTAATGCGCCACAAACAACCCATATGTTATGCTTGTATCGTAGACAGGTCTCCTGAACGTTGACGTTGGACGGGGCAACATTGTGCTCCCTGGTTTACTCGGGTTTGGGTTTGAGATTGGGTTTGATTATATTATATTTGGGGGAGGATAGGGATGATGGGAACCACGGGGACGGGAACAGTGTGTTGATCGGCGTGAGCCGATGAGCAAAGAAGTGCGACGAAGAATACAAGGATAATTCCAAGTCACCCTGAGAGCACGGAACGAGCAACAAACAGATGTAGAAAACACGACAAGAACGTTTTAGGTTGGCTGCGAACAAAGAAACCATCTGTCTACAACTGGATACAAGCATCTACTTCAACGCGGCAGCATGACAACGTCAATGAGGCCCCCTCCTCCCGAACCTGCGGAATAACCCCGCCCTCCGAAATCAGTCTCGTTCTACGAGCACGTCATCTCGGTCTCTCCTTGCCGTGTTCAGAGCGGCTTGCCATCGTAAGGCGACGTTCTCTTCAGCAAAGCCATACATACCATTCGTTTTGGGACTACCTAGCATTTTCGAGCGTGGTCGCATCGCGGCAACATAAACACCCTCGATCGTCTCGCCCGCTGGCCCTGCCAATACGTTCCCAATTCCCTCTCAGTCATGCGTTGTTTGGGGGGGATTCCGGGGCTTGTGGTGCCTATGTATGTGTATTCGAGAGGGTTGGGGGTTTAGAATGCACGACGTACGGACCAAGTCGCTCTCTTTCTTACCGTGTCTAGCTGGACCTGGGCTCTGGAGCGACCTTGATTTCGATCCGGGCCTCGACGATTGCACTTTTTCGGGATGACTTTTGAGTGCCGCCCCGTTTATGCCCGCTTGAGACGAACGTAGGAGGGGGTAGATGAACTCGGAGGTGGAGTGCATCGTGAAATGCCGCAACATACCTTGAAGTCGCCGTGCCTATCCGACACGGATGAATAGGGGTACTGTATGAAACGGGAACCGTAATAACCCTTCCCCGGCCGTCAAAGACACTCAGAGACCGAGACCGTGCTGATGCGGCACGAGTAAAAAAAGACACCGGGAGCGCACAGTGGCGAAATCACGCTGCGAGGTTCCCCTCGTCTTGGATAATCGATTCACAAACAGAACCAGAAAAAAGTGCCGACGAGTGGGGCTTGGGGGATCGGAATCCGGACCGGCAAAAGGTTCCGTGGCGACGCTGCAGCTTTTTCGAGTCGCGTTTCCCGTCTGTGACTTGCAGAACCAGTTCCGCCACAAGCCTTGTCGCCTACTACTTTTTCTTGAATGCGCACTGACAGCCTCTCACAGGTTCGAGTTTCGCGCTGGATCGTGTGTTGCTTTCTTGGGTACCTTGGTTGTCCCTCCGACGTCCTCGAACGACGTCCAGACACCATCAAGTCGCGCCTCATGCGGAAGGACCTCCAATATCCCCCGAAGCGCTCGGAATATATGTTTAATTCCAAGCTGGTCACGCACCCACGGTAGGGCGTAGGCGGTCATCGATCCTGATGGCTAGCATTGATCCGACGTTACGCCCATGGTATATCAGGGTATATCATCATACCACTGATTGAAGCTGGTCATGATTTTTTGATGAAAAGGCCGCCGAGATTAACACCGTGGGTCCATGCCTCATTGTTGGAGCGTGTGTTCACAGACGCGTCCAATAGTGTACAGAAAACGTCATCAAGCACTATCATCACAGCCTTGATACAGAGACCGATCACGAAGAAAAGGGGTATACAATGTACATTCCATCCGAACCCCCAAACCAACCCAGACAACGGAAAATAGACCAAAATAATGACGCAATGGATCAGAAATCCCATGAAGTATGAATGTCTTGCGCAAGAGACACGTCGACGCGCGAGAGAGCGCTCCAATCCTCCTTTGAGCGCTCGAGCAAGAATGCGTCGATGGCCGTGCTCCAATCTTGGAGATCGTCGAGAGCACATTCACGCGCGAAGTCGTCTTCTGGTGGGGTTTTGAGAGGAACGTCTTCGGATGCCATGTGGCGTTCTTGTTCGTAAGCAATCGAGATGGACTCGACACCGCATGACTTGATGGCGTCCAAGGTCGATGATAGATCGTCGACGAGGATGCGCGAGGCGTTGATGTGTAGATGAGAGACACGAGCGAGGGTTAGTGGTTGTGGTTGGGTGTGTTCTGGAAGCGAGGTGAGAGCGGTTCCCAGCTCGAATGAACCAAGTGATGGACAGGCATGGAGCCACGCTGTACACGCCTGGGACTCGGATTGGGTATCGGTAGAATACATGCTTCCGGTGAGTACAAGCTTCTCCAACGAAGACGTTGGAGGCTGGTCGAGCTCGATTTTGGTGTCGCAGCCTAGCCATGTGTCGCGGATTTCGAGGGTACGGAGTGCGGGGAGACGTAGGAGATTTGGGAGGGCGAGATCGCTTCCCAGGAGGGGGTGAGGAGGGACGTCAAAGTCGTTGGTGACGATGGGGACATTGTATGGCACGTCACAGGGGTCGACGTGTATGGCTGAGCGGGTGATGCGAGACACGGAGAGATGGGAGAGGGAGGGAAGAGAAGCAGCGAGGGCCACGACAAGACGCTCCGAGCTGTTCGCGGGGATGAATGACGATTGGGGAGAGAATTGTAGAGGGAAACTTACACAGGCGCGACTTCTTCCCTGCCCCAACAGCTGATCTCGAACGAGTGCACGTGGGGGAGACGAGAGAAGGCAGGGACTGCTTTTTCTGCATCGAGGGAGGACGCGAGGGAGAGGGAGAGGACGTTGAGACGGGTGCAGGAGTGGAGGAGGGAGATGATGGCGTCGGTGGGTTGAGCCCCTGTGGGTTGTTTTGTGCAGACGGAGAGGGATCTGACGTATGAGCCGTACTCTGTGGGGACATGGCGCACGAATGCGAGGAGTGACGCGGTGGAGGGGAGAGTTACGTTGGCGAAGATCGCGGGCAGGCACAGAGCGCGGGCGGCGCAGGAAGTGGATGAGAGTGCGCGGATTGCGTGTTGTGGTAGTCTGTGTACGACTGCGAGGTGGAGTTCAGTTGGGAGGAGATTCCAGGACATGATGGGAGATGAGGACGGGACGTTGCTCGAGGGGGTATTTGTATCCCGCATCACTCACTAATCTCCATCTTTGTCGCCTCCACTTGGATCGGACACTCCTTACCAAACTTGGTAACTCTTTTCCACGCCCTCATCTCACCCGGCCTCCGCCGCGGCAGACACGCGAGAATCCTAACCATTTCGGGCATCCGGAGTCATTCCGTCCGACACGGCAACAGACCGCTTATCTGCTCCGTTCATCCCGGCCACATCAAAAGTCACTCCCACGCCAGATCCCAAGGCACTCCCGCTCGATCCTCCCTTTGCTTCGACTGTGCGCTCTCTTCTCCCTTGCGTGACGACCAGCCAAACCCCTATACCGTCACTGCCACTCTTCCATTATCGCCCCTCGCTCACGTACACTTCTTATACAGCAATCCTTTTTCGACCCTCACCCCGTCAGCGCGTGAGCTTTTTTAAAGTTTGGCCGACAGTGCGGACATGCTTTCCTTCCCTATGCGAGCATTTTTACGGTCGCTGACCAAATACCCGTCCCAAAAATGCGTTACAGTTCAAATTTTGATGCCTGTCGCGCGCTAGTCCTTGGTTGGAAAGGACCATGCCACCGACTCGGCGCTCCTTGATACCGTCGCCTTCTCGCTTGCACCTTTGATCTTTTGATTCTTCCAAGCGGTGTCGCTGTCAGAGCATCCTTCCGAGTTATTATATAAGGTGTCAGTGGCCCACTCCGTTGCATACTGTACTGGTTGGGCTAGGCTCTGCCCGACTACTACTAGTGTCGGTTGCCGCACTTGGCTGTGCACATCCTGTCGGTGAGGCAGTAGCAATCAAATCCGCTAACAGCGCTTTGGAGCAGCCCTGCTCCTTCGGTAACGACCCTGTCTCAAGATCACGATCCCGCAGTACCGTCCTAGCACAACATAAATGTGACTACGTATGCATGTTACATGTCGCGAAACACAGCGTTTCATCCATCTCCGTATGGGCAGTGAGAGGCGTTTCATGCCTTGCCTGCAGCCGCTGCTGCTTTCGCGTCCTCCGCAGCCGCTACAGCTGGGTTCACCTTCTTTCCATCTTTCCAGCGGACGCGGGGGGGCGGTGCACGGTTGCGACGGCCCTCGCGTGACCGTACACGGACGACTGGGGTGATCAAGGTCAACGACATCGCGGACGGATCTCGAGGGCGTCTCACCATGCGAATGAATTGCGCACGAGACGCAATATGCGATTTTGATGTACAACTTTGGAATGACGTATTCTGTTCCGCCCGAGTGGGGGGAAACGAAACAGATCAATAACCCACTCCAGTAACCCAACAAAAAAAACCCACCAGGATAAACGCTCGCCTCACTGATATCACGTACGGCCGCGCTCTCGACCATGTTCCGCACGGTGAAGCGCTTGATCGCCTTGTCTTTGGCGACGCACCGCGAACAGTTGGAGCAGCGGACGCATCCGACGTGGCCGCGGCCTTTCTTGTTACGGCCCCCGTTTCTTCTTTTCTTGGTCTGTCAGAACGTGGAGGGGTGAGCGATGCAACGCGAAAGAGAGACGAGACGAGAGCGGTGTTGACGTTGCGTGCGGGGACCCATCCATTCCATTCCATCCCACCCAGTCCTTACCTATCCACATCCATACTACCGTGCTGCCATCCATCGCGTCCGATCGTCCTTTCCTCGCATTGGTTGGGTCCCCAGCACAGAAACAGGGTCGCCGTTTACATGTCAGAGACTGGGCTTACCATGTTGCAAGAGTCCCGGTGTGTCTTGAGCGTTCTCGGTCGTCGTCTCTCAGTTGATACCCACCTTCCATCCCACATCCACCATCGGCATCCTCCGGATTAGTTCCCACACTCTCAAGTATAACCTGCCCTGAGCTCATAAATTAAGATCACCCCTAGACTAGCTAGCAAAAAGTGTGTATACACTATAGAGTGGATTCAGGACAAAAGTTTTCGACCACCTAACAGCGACGGCTACCCATGCGCTCTTTTTTCTCCACCTCTTCAAAACATGGTCTCGACCTCGTTCTCGTCCCTCGGGTCGACGCACTGTCGTCTCAACGCAGCTTGCTCCTCCGCACTCTTGAACACCTTGCTCAGCGTAAACTTGGCATCGCACGCTATTCGGAATTCGTCTGCGCGCGGCGACTGGATGCGTCGGAGGTAGGACAAGATCTCGATTGCATCCTGAGAGAATTGCAAGGCGTCGTTTCGATCAGCGACAGTGAAAAAAATGCATGTCAAACCAACGAACCTCGAGACGGAGTCGGACGCCGTCCGTAAGCGTCGTGAACAACAGATTCTCAACCTCTTCCCTCGGTGCGTCCAAGACGCGCGATACCTTGGCAGAGGCGAGGATGGCGAGGGCAGACGACGAGTGGTGTTGGAGGTATTGTGAGTTGAAGGCGTCCAGCGAGACTTCGGCGGGCTTCAAGGCAGCCACAGATTCATCGAGGACAGACTTGATCGGCTCGGGGACGTCGCTCACGGAAGCCACTGCAACGAGAAATCGCGTTAGTACACGTGCTGGTATGGCAAGGGACCGCTGACCTGTTCTCGCCAGTTGCACGACGCGGACGTGCACTTCAGGATGGTGTGGGTCGCACGCGTGCGCGCGACGAAGTGCTTGCGTCGCTTTCAAGTATTTCTCTACCAGGAAATGTAAAATCACGTCGTCGGAGAAAACACCCATTCAAAATACGCACTCTGCCGTATCGCAACGTCAAACGAGGTCACGTTCACGTCTATATCGTCCTTCCCGAACTCTCCCAATGACCCAAGGAACTTGCTCGCCAGCTCCAACGGATCATCCGCCGCGATAAGTTTCAACCCCTCTGGATCGTCATCCCGGGTCGGGGGTGCTTCAAGTCCCTTGTCTTCGTTCGGTTTCACCGGTCCCCGCACTATCAACCGGAAGGTGATATGGTACACATGGAAATCATAAGAACGATGCCAGAATTCACCCTTTTGTGAGCTCGTGTCGTCATAGTGTTGTGAGGTTTCGACCGTGGCTTTATGCGCCGCCTTCTTTGCCTTGTTGAGAGCTTTCCTGGACACTTCGCCGGAAGGTTCTGCTATGGAAGATCGGTAAGGAAGAAGACATGGGACGAGGGGTCGGAAGCCCTACCCGGCGGCTGTAGGGATTTGATTATCGAAGGATCGTCGTAGAGCAGAATCCATATCTGGCGACAAACCCATTAGTATAGGATACTTGCGTAAAAGAGAGGCATTACTCGGGCACTCCACACCGCAGCGTGGATGTATCCAGGGTGAGAGGGGAGACGGTCTTCCCATCCCAACATTCTGTAAAAGTGAGATAAGTCATCCACGACTTCAAGTGGGTGGGGTGGCATTAACACACGCCAGGTAAGAACGAAGCATATTGATACGAATCGAATACATATGGAAGTCGTATTGCTCCTCGCGGAAACTGTGGAACGTCTGAAAGCAAGTTCAAGCGCAGACCAAGCGTATCGGACAGCGAAGCCTGTACCTTTTGGATAGAATAGTACGTCTTGAGCGCATGGTGGTACTCTCCCAGTCGTCTTTGTGCGTCACCCACTTCTGTGAGATAATGCAACGCTTGCATCTCTAACAAGTCTACGCCAGGGGGTGAGCCTTCCTGAAGAAGCGGTCAGCGGTATGGCAGGGGATGGCATGCGCGAAAAAGGCAACCTTGGCGAACAGCCCCAAGACCTCGTCTGCTTCGATGATCATCCCTGCGCGCAGACGGTATTTACCCGACTTGGTGTTCAAATACCGATCTTGTCCGTCGAGTCTCCGAGCGTCGTCCATGGCACGCACGGCCCCGTAAGGATCTCCCGCACGTTTCAACACTCGCGCCTTTGACATATACAGCTCAGGCAGTGTCGGTGTATGTTCCATCGCAGTGTGGAGAATCTCTAGCGATGTTTCATGTTGTCCCAGGGAGGAGTAGTGTTGTGCAAGAAAATAAAGCGCCCAGAGATATTCTGTGGGGTCCGGAGGTGTTGACGGCTGCACCTGATCTTTGGGTGAGACACTCGAACGGATATCTTCGACAATCTCCTGGATCGACTGGAGCTTGAACGGATTAGTATAAAGATTTTTGACGTCGCCAAAGAGGGAGGGTATCCCTTTCTGAAGTGCGTGCTCGAGGTAGGGCTTTACCAATTCCTTGAACTTTTCGCCTGGAAACAGTTTGAAAAATCTAGTTTGCAATGTAATCCTGGCTTACCTTCCGCGATTGTCAGAGCTAGCCGTTGATGTGTATTTGCCTTTGGGTACTTGGACGAGAATTCCTCGAGGATGCCAAGGGCTTTTGTTCGTGACTCGTCAGTCAGGCTATCTTTCATGGCGTAAGACCACGCCGAAAGAGGTAAATATTGCGCGCATTACCAAGATCAATGCCGGCATTGGCAAGGAAACCTTTGTAGTAATCTTGACTGTCGGGATTTCGGTCAATCAGTTCTCTCCACGATCGTTCAGATGCCTCTGCCCAATCCTCCTTTTGTGCGCTATCTGCGTCAGCGGTGGATTTCAAATTTCCGAAAAGACGTGCTTGTAGGCAGGATTAGCAGACCGAGGATAGGTAATCAATCGTTGTTCACCTCTGCATTCAGCAACTGCTAGACGATCGACCAACATTCTATCCTTTGCCTTCTTATCCAGCAGGGCCAGGGCTTCGTGCCACTCTTCCAGCTCTTCCAGTACACGGATATGGAAGAAAACTAGTTCTCCGTACTCGGGATCGCGGGTAGGAACGTTCTAGGATGCAGAATGAATGGGGACAGTAACACGATGACTAAATCATACCCGCAAGAAACCTTCTATATGATCCAAGTAACGCCTTGTTTCTGCTACATTACCGGCTAGCTTGTACGCAAGCGCGACGCCGACCCAGTGGACGCGTAGGTAAGGACGCAAACGAAGCATGTGGAGGCGCGACTCGACGAGCGCTTCGTATTGGCGGGTATGCGTTTGGAGAATAGATGTTTCTCGAATGATGTTGAAGTTGTCCTATAATTTTCGAGGTCAATGTGATGAACAGATATGTCGCGTGGCTCTGCCACCTTGTCGATCTTGAGCGCCATCGTGTAGGATTTGAGGGCTTCTTCGTAATTGCGTTCTCCCTTTTGTACGAGGGCCCAAACGTGCCAGCATATATGCGATCGGATGTCATTGCGCATGCCATCCTTGATCAGAGCTATGCCTGCTTCGCGCTCGCCGAGGTGAACCATTACGAGGCCCTTCATGCACATGGTTTCTATGGCAAGCTAGATAGAAGACAGAGAAAGGCAGGGATGGATGGACTCACCCCCATGTTGCGGATGTTTCTTGAGGATCTGGTCAGCGATTTTCCGTCCTTTCGAGAGCTGCTTTTGTTCGTACACCTGCAAGAGCTCCGTGAAGAGCTTGCGCTCCTTTTGTGGTAGAATTTGAGAGGACATGAGAGAACTGGGGTATGTTCCTGTCAGCTTGAGGCGTTGGCGTGTACGTTGCCTCGAGGCCGACCAATGGACCGAGACGATCTCCGACAGAACGGAGTTTCAATTATCCTCGTCGTGTCGAGCAGCTCAAGGACTCTTCCTGACGCCAGTCCTCGCGGATAATGACCTAGTACGGGGTCTCTTGATGATGATCTGAACGATTGTTGTACATATTGTAAATGCTCAACTACAGATCGGCATACGCACGGCAGACAGTCGGACTCTGAACCTATCAATCTCCGACCGGCTCATGTATCGGGACGCGTTCGGTCACCGCCAAGCAACACTCTCAGCGCCGATCACGTCCCGCTCGCTGTCTCTGTCGACGCCAACGACGATGGTGGCACAAACGCGTACAGCCACTGCGCCCTCCAAGAAGCTCACTTTCAACGAGAAGATCGTCGGAAAGTCCCTCTCCACCGACACACTCCTCAAGAAGCTCAAGGCCCTTCATACCGAGCTCGCAGAGCTCGACCAGGAGCTCGTCGACGTGAACTCACTCTCGTCCGTGCGCTCACAACTCATAAACACCTCCCTCCTCCTCCACAAAGACAGAGGTGTCAAGGCGTACACCGCGTGCTGTCTTGCCGACATCCTCAGGCTATACGCACCGGATGCCCCTTATACTCAAAACGAACTCAAGGACATCTTTCAATTTTTCTTTAGGCAGCTTTCCGCCGGGCTGAAAGGTACAGATGCTCCGTATTATAACGAGTACTTCCACCTCCTCGAATCCCTCTCCACCGTCAAGAGCGTGGTGCTCGTGTGCGATCTTCCACACGCCGACGAACTCATGTCCGAAATCTTTCGCGACTTCTTTGTCCTCGTACGACGCGACCTTGCGAAAAAGATAGAGTTATTTATTGCCGACATCCTCGTCGCGCTCATTGACGAGTGCCAGTCCCTCGCAACCGATGTCTTGGATACCATTCTGGCACAGTTCTTGGACAAGAATACGGTGGGTCGTCAAGCACGCTGATTATGCTTTCTCGTTCATTATACCCCTTCAGCGTCTCGATCAGCCTGCCTTCAGACTCGCGGTGCAGATTTGCAACGCGACATCGGACAAGTTGCAGCGTCACGTCTGCCAATACTTTACTGACATCATCGTCACTAATTCACGCGACCTTGACTCGGAGAGTGACTTTGATGAAATACGTACCGCACACGATCTCGTCAAGCAACTTAGCAAGTCGTGTCCGTCCTTGTTGCACAGCGTAATACCGCAGCTCGAGGAAGAACTCCGTGTGGACCAAGTTCAAGTGAGGTTGATCGTAACTCAGGCACTAGGAGAAATGTTTGCGGACAAGGGTGGCGCCGATCTCATCAGAAAGTATCCAACGACCTGGAACGTGTGGTTGATGCGCAAAAACGACAAGGTAGCGGCCGTGCGTCTGAAACTCGTCGAAAGCGCTAGGGGACTACTCTTGAACCTGCCTGAACATAGAGAGATTGTCGAAGGCAAGCTCCTATCTCAGGACCTGTAGACGACAACCTTGACATGCTCTTGAATAGAAATGCTTCAGCTCAAACTCCTAGATCCCGACGAGAAAGTTCGTGCCGCGGTGTGCAAAGTGTATTCTCAGCTGGATTATGAAACTGCGCTCCACTATGTCTCAGAAGCACAACTTCGGGCGGTTGCTGGTCGTGGAATGGACAAGAAACATGCCGTCCGTGTAGAGGCCATGAATGCCCTTGGCAAGCTATACAGCCTTGCATATCCGGAGATGTACGTTCTTTCCTTCCATGAGTATTATCGTCTAATACATTTACATCCAGCGAGAACGGCGACTCGTCCGCGGTCAGGCATTTCGCGTGGATTCCCAATGAAATCTTGAACATCTCCAACCTGACGTCTGAAGCCAAAGCTGCTGCGGAGCAAGTCATTGCCGATTATGTTCTCCCGTTACCTTCGTCTTCCACTACTTCCGCCTCTACGTCGAAAAATGTCGAGGTTGACGAGGTAGCGTGGACAGATCACTTGCTCTATACCATGCAGCATCTAGATGACATCAGTGTCAACGCAATTTTGAGTATGAGCGGGATTAAGGCAAAGTGCGTTGATCGATTTTCTTATTGTGGGCAACGAGGATCGATATCGTGCATAGTCGCCCGACCATGTATGAGCATTATCTGCGAGCATGCATACAGAATAACGTAAGCCCTCCGTGGATGTTCGTTGTAGTTCTTCTTATCGGTGCCCGTTAGGGTGGTGTGATTGACGAAAATGAGGAATCAATCATACAGCGTCTAAATAACGTGGTCAAGCACCTGTCTCGTACGTGATTTTCAGGGTCCTATACAATCCCTTAACACTCCGCACTAGGTCACTTCCCCGATCCCCAGAAAGCAGCCGAGGATATGCATGAATTCGCCAGGGCGAACGAGAACAGGCTTTACAAGTTACTCAAGACGTGTATGGATCCCCAGTCCGATCTGAAGAGCATCGTGAAGGCTTCAAACGAGTTCCTGCGGCGCGTAGAGCAATCACACGAGTCCACCTTCTCGACGATGACTATCTTCCTCCGTCGCGCGACGCTCCGCATCGTCAACCAGTCATCCATTTCGACGCTCGTCAAGAGAGTCCAGAAGTCAGCTCCGCCGTCGAAGCATGCCCAACAACTTCTAACTTTTATATCGAAACATTGTCCGATTCTCTATAAACCCCATGTCAGCGAACTCACAAAAGCGATTGCTGATGAGAGCAACGTGACTCTGGTGGAGGTTGGCATGCATGCACTCGCAGCTGTGGCGAAAGCTGATGAATCTCAAGCGGCGTTGGACAAGTATGTTGCTTTACTCTATCTCGAGGCGGTTCGCTGACATGGATATCGTGATTGTTCAACGCGAAAGACGAACGCTAGAACGCATCACGCGATTTGCGCTTGGAGACAACCCCAAAATTGCCAAGTTTGCGGCCCGCTTACTGGCTTCCTTGAAGGATCATGATCATGAAGATGCTTGTGTGGAAATCATTGAAGTACGTGTCATTGTCAGCGCTCGATTTTGCGATCTGTTCATTGCTTTGAAGTCTATCTCGGAGAAGCTTTCGGAAGCTACGCCAGAGGAACTCGTTGCCCATACAACCGTTCTAGCACAAATGGCGCGCTTCAAGCCCGACGCATTCGAACACAGGAGTGACACTGTTATGGCATTCTTGATCAAGAAATTGCTCATGGGTCGACGGTCAAAAGATCCAGTAAGGATGCTGCACCTTGATTTTCTCCAGATCGAAACCTGACTTGTTCCTGCGATCAAGGAGGAAATGGACGTCGATGACGACTGGGTGGACGACGACGACATGGCACCTATACAGAAGGCCAGGTTCCTTGCGTTAAAAGTTTGTCGGAATCGGTGTCTTGCCAATGCGTCTGCCGAAACCGCAGTTGAGCTTGCTACACCTGCGCTTAAAATGTTCTCAACATTACTTGAGCATTCTGGATCATTCTCGGCAGATGCACCGGACAGGTTAGGGTTTCGAGTTGCCATGTTGCTTGGGGCATGAGGCTGACGTATCATGCTTAGTCCGCCGGTGAAGTCACGCATGCGACTACAAGCCGCTGTGTCGCTTTTACACCTTTCTACCGTCGAAGCGTTTGCAAACGTGATAAATAGCAACTTTATATGGCTCGCGATCACAGCCCAGGTAAGGAGTCTCTTCAGACTGTTGTACTCGCTGATGGTGATGTGCATCCGCTCAGGACCCATGTTACCATGTCCGAATAATCTTTTTAACAAAACTCGTGTCTCTGCTAACAGCACGTAAACTCCCTCCGCGCTTTAACACGATACCCTTCCTTACGATTCACGATCCTGAGGCCGATGTTCGAGACAGGGTGAGCCCTAGTCTGCGAAATTTGGTGCTAAACATTGATGCCTTTTCCAGGCCATAGCTTATATTTCGTTTATCTCGAGATCTATTCCACCCGCCGCACGGGTTGACCAACTAGAAATCATTTTCATCCGTCTTCTTCACCTCCTTGCCCACCATCCCGATTTTTCTACCGCGCACGAAAACATGCAAGAGATAGCGAAGTAGGCTTTCGTTCCTTTTTCTTGTCTGGGTCTATCCTTACCCGCTTATCTCGCCTTTCAGATATATTGAATTTTACCTCGATTTGATTGCGAGTTCTGAAAACATTGCACTCCTTTATCACCTTGCAATGAAAGCCAAGACCGTGCGTGACTCAGAATCGCATACATATAGCGAGGTGCGAATATTTTCGCCCGACTATCAAACATTTGTTGATTTTTGTTGTATATCGTTGAATCTAGAATCTCTATACGACGGCAGAGCTCGCCCAAGAGCTGATCAAGGCCCGCGCGCAAGCTCGCTCGTGGACCCTTCAGAGCTACCCCGGCAAAGTCAAACTGCCCTCGGACATTCTGCGTGCGCTTCCGAATCCAGAAGCTGTCGCCAAGGTACGCGACATAACCCAGCGGATTGCATGGAGGATT
>JBBPQU010000648.1:0-16649 GCA_038092655.1 Boletus sensibilis | reverse complement strand
CACGCCGTGATGGTCTCGGCGAAGATATTTTTAACGCTTGGCTCCCCCAGAATTTGGAGTTTACCCGCCGAACTGTAAGTAAGGTTTACACACTCTGTCATTCACTCCTAATTTATTTCCGCGTGACTCCCAGGATGGCCTGGAAGTCTTTGATCCTAGTACAGGCAAGAACACGTGGTACGAGACATACCACCCCAACCGCAGGTCCCCTTACTCTACCAGAACCTGTGAGCGGCTGTCCAATGGATTAGACCGCGAGTGGTGCAGCCAAGAAGATTCGGATTCTGCGATGCAAGAAGATATGGAAGAAGTCGATGAATATGAAGACTTCGTCGAGGAATTGCCAAGCGGTGTACAGGATATCATCATCACCGGCGAGGTGGGTTTCTTGCCTTTTTCTTTCCGTCCGTTCCATCAACGCTTGGTGCAGACGTGTGAAAGACAAGGCGAAGCTTGGGGTTACTACTCATACGTTGGGAGGATTCGGCCTTGGGATGGTTTAGTTGTCTTCCTTCGAATTCCGGTACGTATCGCGTTTGCTAAGCTTTTCGTTCCCAAGCCTTATCACCGATCAGATGAATAATCAATATCGCGACACTGGCCGTTGGATATTTAAAGGTTACGTTCATGAACGTAGCCTTGTTGGCCGTTGGCGTGACACTGCAACAGACGAGCATGCCGTGGGTTTCGAGGGTGGCTTCGTTCTCTGCCAGGAAGATGAAGTAAACACAGCATCCATGTTTGAATGACACGGGTATTTACGACTTGGTGTGCACGTATCTTTGTTGTATTTTGGATAATTGCCGCTGCGCATTAATGATGACCTTACAGTAGCTAATGCAGTACATACATTGGACAATCGTAACTTCCGTTCCCCTGTTTCGTCCTGAGAAACCTTAATGAAGTCTCGGCGGCGGTGGTTTCTTGCCGAATAATAACGCTTAGAACGCAAGAGGTCATCCCGAGCCTCGGGTATTCGGGTACTTGTGGTGGAGTTGCTTTAAAAGAATCGCGCTGATCATGATCGTGTGGATTTTCTGGTCGGAGCCTCGTAAGCACGGGTAATACTGTTTGTGTCCAACCCCGATCATTCAATCGACTACATACCGCCTGAAAGGAATAGGGTCTTCATGCAACGCTTGGTCTGCCTACCGTAGGCTAACCCCCGCCAGTCCGCCTCTCAATGAATCCCCTAATATTTGCGTGGCCCTCGAGGGTTCCAAAGAAAGCCCGCTTCACGACGTTCTCCCACAGGACGACCCCTAACTGCTTGGCATATGACAGTACGTATTCATAATCGGCTTGCGAAGCGAAGTCCTTGTAGAGAAAACCTGTCCACGAATTCATGCAGATAAGCATATGCTGCGCACGTGCGGTGCGAACGGACCTTCCGCAGATTTGAGACGGTTTCTTTCCAGTTCCCATAACCGGATTTGGTCTTGTACCGTCACGGGGAGGAGTGGATTCTGTGCATGACGTACGTGAGTGGTCTCCTACAGCGACGCAGTTAGTGAGCATGTTACATTCTTCCGCATTTGTGGGTGAGCGTGGGTCGTGAGATAACTAATGATCTAGAACGATGCAGTCGGTGAGTATGTTGATTCCCTGAAATGAATTGCTAACGTACCTGGTCTGCAGAGATACCATTGCTCAATGCTTTCCGCACGCTTTCACGTGTGAGCATGCCGACCACCAAGTTCGGGAAACGGTACTTCATTGTGATAAACAGGTTTAGAACAGCAATTTCGAGGGGATTGTCTAAGGGGTTGACACATAAGCGTGATTGACGGAGTTTGCGATGACCATTTTACCAGTGTACGCATATATCCTGTAATTCGTCTCTAAGACGATAAACCCCTGCTGTCCTGCCCCTGTAGTCAACGCGACAGATGTCCCTGAGCTTGCCCGAGCGATGCCCGAAGTGCTCGAAGTAGGTAACGGAGGCGAAAGAGAGGTTAGCGTGGTGGCCAAGCGGGTAGGATTGAAACGTTTGGATGATGCCTGAGATCGGGTGAGGCAGGTTCGCAAAAGGGGATAAATGGCTAGACCTTTCTTTGCCAGACGAGCCCATAATCTCGAAGGTCTTCCAACATCGCCTTCTGTGTTTCACTTAGTGGGTCCGTGGAATATTCCTAGATATCAAATGGTATCCACTGACGTTTAGCAGTGCTCACAACTAGAATGGCATGACTCACGCGTCCGAGCTCCATCGTCGAAAGCATGAAGAGAAAGCTGAGAACTTCCACCAGGTCCATTTGTCTTTCCTAGTGCCATGCACATACGGTCAGAAGATGGGAGGTGTGCAAACAGTCGAACATACCTCTGCCATGTGCAAATACTGAAGCAAGAGACTCCATAACTGATCATGTGGTGAGTGCAGAAGAAATTGGAATCCTGAAGAGGTGATCTGAAGAGGAGAACCGCTGAAAATATATGCGTTCTATAGTCACCGTGCAACCTGGTTGAAGGCTCACTGGACACTCTTCATCAACTCGCTACGCTGGAGCAGATATAAAACACCTTGCGAGGGTTTCGTTGGGAGTTGACCTTGGCCAGATGACACCATATAGTGAAGAATAGTCTGCATAAGTGACATGGAGTGAGCATAATGCTGAAATTTCGACCTGAATACTCACCTCCCACCTTTCCAAGGCATAAGCATCAAGAGTGTCTGTAGCAGTGGGGTGTCTCTTGTCATCCTTTTCTGCTGGTACACCGAAGCTAGCGGTAGTACCCCTAATACCACTCTTCAGTCGACGCAATCGCAGAGATCTGCGCACTCACCCTCCCGTAATGGCCTGCCTCAAGCTTGATTTGAAAGTTGAATTGAGCGCGAGCTTTGCTGGAGAATTTTGGATAATATGCAGTCCGATCATCTCCGCCAAAGCGTCATCGTACAGTCTGAAATATGTGGTAAACGCAAATCCTGAGTACCTCGTCGCCGGAAAACTAGGTTGCACTGACTTTTTCCCCTCTGGGACAACCCAAGCAGTCATTGTGTTCATCGGAATCGCGCTTTCTAGCCACAACGAATTCATGATGAGTTGGCGCTCTAGAGGTCCGAGTAGACTTGCGGAGCTTCAGCGTTTCGTTCCCCGGCTGCTCGGACAACAGGACCTACCGAAATATCGACAGGCATGATGATGGACGTTGGTACAAGCGCGTCAACGTGTTTTGAGATTGTGAACGTAAGAACGGCAACAGCGCGTGAGGGACATTTTCGGGGGGAGGGGCAGAAGATGACTGTTCTTGAACAGACGGCATTATTTATTTCCACCACTCCCGACTTGCATACACGCAGGTTAGGGTTAGGGTTAATATCACCTACGACCACGTCGCCGTCGTCAGATGCCCCCACTCGAGGAAGATCCTTCTAGCTCCCGCGTACATTCTCTTGTTCCACCAGATCTCACGGGTCGAATCACAAGATTCGACAATCAATATTGTGCAGCAGGAAGCTTCGGTGATGTCTATCGATGCCAATACCATAGTGAATGTGGAGCGAAGGAGGTCCGAGCCTTCACATTGTCTTACTCAAAGATCTGAATCTGGCCTCAGGTTGCTGTGAAAACCTTTCGGTTCGAGTTTACGGTAGAACAGGAAGACAAAAATGAGAGATCCAATAGGGTATCTTGCCTTTCTCTCGATGGTGCAGTCAACCTGACTATTTTCTAGATGATACGTCGAGAGCTTGGCATATGGAAGAGGCTAAGCCACCCCAACATCGTTCCATTTCTGGGAACCGTGTCCGTGTTTGGTAGACTTGGAAACACCTCTCTAGTGTCTTCATGGATGCCCAACGGAACTCTGCAAGATTTCTTACTGAAGCATGAAGATAAACTCACAGTTACTCACCGGCTTCAATTCGTAAGCCCATATGTTTTTCATCACTTCAATTCCGGCCTCTTTTATGCCGCATGTCGCTAGCTGCTTGGTATTGCCAATGGACTACACTATCGTATGTAATCAGCTCATCCTATGAAGCTTCGATGAATAACAATGCGGACAGTACATTCACTTTCGATTGTTCACGGTGATCTCACTTGTGTGGGTCTGGCAGACGCACCCTCTCCTTTCATGCCTGACTATGACAGAACAACGTGCTTCTCGATGAAGAGCCCAATGCAAGACTGACTGATTTTGGTTATGCTTCCTTCGTCGGAGAAATACCAGAAGCCCTGGCTTACCTTCAGGCATCCACCTTGCGACCCGGTACTGTGCGCTGGGCTGCACCAGAGTACTTTTTGAATCCCGAAGAAATGGTCCACTGCACAACGAAGAGTGATATATATTCTTTTGGCAATGTTGCACTTCAGGTAGCTTCTGTCTACTTGACTTAGAGTAGTTTATTCTTATCACTATGTAGGTTCTGTCTGGGGAGCTGCCATGGTCAGAATTTCGACGCGACGCAGTTGTTGTGCTTCACTTGGCCAAAGGTCATAAACCTCGCCGGCCACGATCCCGTCCGATCGATGACCAGCATTGGGAGTTTATAGAGCAATGCTGGTCGCCAGTTCAGGAGAGACCTTCCGCTGAACACTTAATGTTATCCATTCTATATTTTTTACGGACCTACCCTCATCTGCAGCCTTTCTGCGGTCTCCTAGTGTCATCGGAAAAATGCAACCCGCAATCCACTCTGAGCGGACCTTTGGTGTCACCGCCTAACATTGAGCAGTTCTCGCCCGACGTCCCCCTCGAGGTCCCTCGTACCTTTGAAAACTTACATTTAATGGCTCCGAATCCGCAGCATAATCTGTTACCAAGCATTGGAGCTGTGTCGCCGCCGAGAACAACCCACTATCCACCTCAGCTCATCCCAGATAGCAATTCGTCGACTCTCCCACTTCCCCTGCGGAAACCCCTTAGGCACAGTGTCCCAGAGGATGATGATGGTAACAAAACGGCCTCACAAGCCGGCCGTTTCCAATCTACTCTAGAAACCCATAACCAAAGTGAGTTTATTGTTACTATCCCATTTATATTGGGGTTTCCGTTCTTGGAATTCCAACCTCTGCTGTGTGTTAGATGGTTCAGCAGTAAACCCTGATGTTTCGGTTACCGACACCATATTTCCAAAACATCCCCCTCCTGCGCACAGCAAGTCTGGCGCTGCATCCCCTCGGTTCTTGAATACCTCCTCTATTGGACAGGACCCACTCAACATATATCCCTTCCCATATTCAATGGATCATCAACACTCACAGGGGACAGCTTTCGGTCGTGGTGACCGTGGGACCGATTCTGGATCGCGTGATGGGAGAGGCGGAATCTGGAGCTTCCTGTCCAGTCGCTTTAGTCCGTATACACCATCCAGCGCTGGTCCCGCCCAGTCATCCTTTAATCTCTCAAACGCCAACGCCCCTCAGTTCAACTTTAACCCCGTCTCAGCCAACAACATGTCAGCCTACCTCATACCCGGCGACCCCGTCGCTGACCCTCGACTTCATCCTCCCCCTCCCCCTCCCCCTCCCCCTCCCCCACTGCCTTCCCTTCGTGGCCACTCTCGCAGAGCCTCCTCTGGATCACATGGTGGTGGCGATGGGACCTGGAGCGCACTGTCCTCCAACCGCCCGAGTCCGTACCCCAGTCCGTCCGCGAGTCCACGTGCCCGTTACGAAGACCTTCCCAACGTTACACTCACGGACAGACACCCCTCGATGCTCCGTCCAGATCCTCCCCAAGCCAACAACAGTGGTCTGATCGTCTCGAAGCAGACGGTGACGAGCGAACGTACAGCTGGTGCAAGTCATCGTCGCAGGAAGCAAGATGCCAACTTTTCGTGTCCTGTGGCAGGCTGTGGTAGTACGTTCACAAGAAGCTTCAACTTGAAGGGTGCGTTGTTCAATTCGAACGTGTTGCTTTATCTCATATACTAACCAACTTATTAGGTCATATAAGGTCCCATGATGGGGAACGCCCCTTCCAGTGCAAGTCGCCTGGCTGTGGCGAGGGCTTCGCCCGACAACATGACCGCAGACGCCACGAGCAGTTGCATCTCAATTACCGTCCCTTCACTTGCAAGGGATTCAACAAGACCTTTGGTCGCATGGACGCTCTGAACCGACATCGTGAGTATCCTTGCTCGATCCATGACGACGACTAATCGTCTATCTCTACCCAGTACACTCTGAAGGTGGCGCCGAGTGCCAGCGCATTTTATATGCTTCCAAGGATTTAGAAGGGCTACCGCTTCCCGAGATTGAAGAGAAGGGATGGCCTGGCATGAGTGGTCTGATGCCTGAAGTTGATCCGTCTCTTTTGTTGCCAGCCACCTTCATTACCGATATTATCCCACCTGGTGCACCAAGATAATATTATCACTGTACCCCCATTTTACTGTTGATTACCACACACATGGGACACCTTGCGGCTTTTGCTTTCATGTCGTTTTCCCTTTCCCTCCTACCCACCCGCATCCACATCCCACCCCCCATTATTTACGCTGATATTGATTGCACGATCCACCATCTGCTACCCCCTTCGTGTATTCTCACTTGTCGTGCGTCCTGTGCACCGTTCTCCTTATTTTTATTATATTTTGCTCTTTTACCTATGATCGACGTCTGATTCTTGTAGCGCAGCTCAACGTAGATATCGGTGGACGTCAGTCAGCCGAGCATATTTATGTAACTGGAACGAAAAGACTTGGAAAGTCTACTTGTAACTACTATGTGTTACTGCTCTGCTCTTATTATTATGTATCGGTCTCACCTAGTCTGGTGACCAGATCGTCTGTGAGGCAACTTGAAGCCGTCGATAGACGCCCCCCAATTGAGTTTGGCATTCCGCATGGCCGATGGTGCAATGTCGGATATCTCAGATGCGAAAGCTGAGCGAAAAATCACCGGTTCGCTTCGAGTGGAAGGGGTTTACGACCCATTCTTTCAAATTGTCATATCATGAGGCAGAACTAGTCCAGGTTACGATCGGTCACCGTGATTACAGATTCATAAAATCATGAGAAAATACATTAACTGTCCGTGAAAGAACACTTGAATACTAGGAGAGCCTGCACGTCGCGTATCACCCGCAGTGGTTCTGGTGCTCTCCGTCTGGGAGATGATCACCGAAGCCCAGCATGGTTTCGCGACGGCTGTCTCGGACTCTCGGTGCACTTTTATCGGGAGGCACTTTATGCTGAACTCCCTTTAGATGCCGCTTGAGGGAGTCTTCTCGAGCAAAGAACATTCCACACTCGGTACAGCGTACTCCCTCCTTGAGATGAACCGTCAAGATGTGTCGCGCCAGGCTTTCTTTATTCAAGCTCGTCTTGCATCGTTCCCAGAGACATGTTTCACGTGCTTTTTCTTCCCCCGGTTTGATACCATGAACGTGCTGTAGATGTTCGACGACGTTGCGCCTGCCCGCCATTACAAACGCTTCACAGGGTACGCCGTTTGTGATCCAGTGGCATTCAAAGTTTCGGACCTGGCGATCCGGTCCACATGCGGGCACGCTATACAGAAAAGCAGCAGATTGGACGGATGGCATGGCATTCAAGTTGTTTGTCAGCGCAATCGACGGCTGTGGATCAGCGCGCGCGTCGAAAGGAAACTCATAATCTGCAAAAGCCTCGAGGAAGCCCTGGGCCGAAGGACCAGTATCCGCATCTGGAGAAGTGCATGTGTCCACGTTCCCATCCAAAGCGTACGCCATCCATGCATCATACTGTCCCACGTTTGGGTAAGAGTGGGTGAGCGTCGGGAGCAGTGACTGGGGCATACTCGGCATGCCAAGGGGGACAGTCTGAGGACGTGGCTCGAAATCACGAGACCAACCACAAATAATTTGCGGTGTCTGATACTGGCTCTGCAGCGGGGGAACAGACGCGTGAGTCTCGTGAGTCAAGCTGGAGTTTATCCCGCTCCACTGTGACTGACACGGCCCGGGATTGGAAGTTACGCTGAAGTCCACAGTCCCCGTCGCAGCGGAAGTGTGCAAACTTCCATACGGCAAATGTTCTGCAAAGACAGCGAACCGCTCCGCGGTGATGGGGGAAGGTAGTGGAGAGAAATGTGGATCATGATGGGCAAGTTGTTCAGCATATGAGGGACTGTCAGAATCGCGAAAACGACGAGTTCAGTTTTGTTTTCGCGGTCAGCATCAAGAGTTGTACCTACAGACAGATGTTCGTTGGATACTCCCAGGGGAATTGATTATCTGGAAAAAACTGCTCTATCGAGTGTACTTGTTCGTTAAGACCATCCATTGATGAATACAGTTGTGGAGGAGAGGCCAAAAGTTGGAGATCTGAAGCTGGACATTGGAAAACAATATTTCCTGCCTTTATACTACTGAAGACACTGGAATACCCAATGAACGGCGCGGATGGCATCAGCACCGTCCTTGGAGGCTTCCCGCTCGATGTAGAAGCTTGAGTGTTTCCGCATGGAGGCTGTCACAGAGCTTGCCAAGCTTGCTGAGAGACCGACAAGATCATACTGGGTTTGGGGTTCGACGTGCACTGCAGGTGAGCCCAGGGTATACCACACATCTGTCAGAATCGGGGATCGCCTAATTACCTGCCACCGAGAGACGACTGAAGAAGGCTTGCCGGCAATCTTCGCTGGCTTGACGTTCAAATTTTCAGCCATCATCACCACGCGCAAGGACCAACACGAGGAGACACTATTTAGAGACGCCCCGGGGTGATGAAATGCGATTGGAGAGGTGCTGGCTGGCACCTCCAATCGTTTTCATTTTAGGAATACCAATCCATGATACTGTGCCAAGGTTGCTGTATTATGTTGGCTTGATCGCAGATCAACAAATGATGAACATGTTGAACGCCCAAACAAAGCCAATTATTAGCTGTGTGGGCGTTTGGTACTTGGAGGGCAGCCACAGCGCCAGCTGGACTTCAGCACGCTCTGAGTGCATCCCAGAAATTGCAGCTCCTACACGGTGAGATCAATGATCATCACACTGCCCAGTGGAAAGAACCCTTGCTTAAGGGAACCAAATGTAAGCTGCGATATTTCGAAAATATAAACTTTCCAGTATATTATCAAGATCATACAGTACATCTTGCACGGGTAATGACAACTTCCGAAGGGGCTAAGCCTGTTTCGACAATTCAGTTCACGATTGAAATGAGCTGATAGACAAGGCGATTACTTACAAATTAACAATTTCTCCATCAGCCGCTGCAGGTCTTTCGGTGCGTGTCCATTACCCCTCGGCGGGTGAACACGGCCTCGCATTTAGGACACGGCCATCGGTACTCAAGATGCTTCTCTTGTACGTGCCTGACGAGGCAACCTTTGTTGAGCTCCTCATCGCAGCCACCCCACATGCATACGAGCCTTGGGGTGTCATTGACTTGGTGAGCAGTTTTCAAATGTGATAGAAAATTATTTCCGGGAACCGGAGTGCCGCATGGTTGCCCGTTCGTTATCCAGTTGCAGTTATATTGCCTCAGCCCGAGGCCATTGGCGATCAACTCGCACGCAGCCTGAAAAAAATGCACATTCAGCATGTTCCTCGAGGGGAAAGGGACAGATAAGTACATCTTCGTCGAATGAGTTATTGAAGTGCATGTAGATGAGTTTCGAAGAGTGCTGGTGTAGAGTAGTTGATATGAACAGAACGTTCTGGGTTTTTGACCTTCCGTAGCGCATTCTTTATATCCAGGCTAGTCTCGGCTCCATCGACAAACCCTTGTTCTTGACATTGGCATAGTGCCCGACACACCAACTGCCAGGCGTTCGGGAAACCGAGGTACCGAATGCCGTCCAAGTGTCGGAAGCCGTGGGACTGAGATATGGATGCAAAATAATGGCAAGGGCAGCCTAATGGGAGGGACTCCATGAACTCCAATGGTGAAGAGAATGACTGGATTGGGTGCATCGCGCGCTTTTTGACCTGCGAATGGTGACATGTGTGGAGCGCATGGAATCCCGATAGTGGAGTGTAGCATGCCGAGCGCCAGATTGCCACAATGGAGAGCGAACAACCAAGGAAACCTATCGGAATTAGGCTTACTCAAAGAGCTCCGTTATTAACCTTAAGCCATGAATTCGACTGGTTTGATGAAAAACACTCGGAGCCGCAAGAGAGAAGAGGCTCTAGCGCGTAATCACGGTCTCTAGTTCAAACAGCGAGCAAATGAACTGTCGCACCCGGCTTCATGTATCCAGCAAATGGATTTTCACTGGGACGAAACCGTATCGCTTCTGAACCCCTTGTCAATGGAAACTGGAAAAAAACGAACACCAGCATAGACAACGACCTATTAGCTATGCAGCTTGAAAGACAAGATTTCGATCAGAAAGGTTCATTCACAGTTCCTGGAACTACATTGTGACTCTCACTTACCAGGGATCATCGATCAGAGTTAGGGAATGTAGATGCTGTACACGTTAAGGCTGTAGGCCGCCTTCTGAGGAGAGCAGCTCGCCGTTGGATGGGGACGAGCCAACATCTCCCAACCCAGGAACACTGAGTCCTATCAGTTAGTCCCAGAAATCTCCAGAAGAGAGTAACAGATGCGGCAGCGACGTTGAAGACTTCAAGTGCATACAGTAAGTGCTTTGCTGGACGGCAGACTCCGATGTGCTCGCGGCGGTGTCCATACAAATTACTTCGTTTCCCGCGAACCCCGAGCACTGCCCGGGCGTTTGAAGGTAATAAAGGGTCCTCGGATGAGACAAGTGAGAGACGTCACAAAATCGAGATACTTCAGTGACTCCAAGGAGTATATGTCACTCAAATCGAAGACGAGCGCGTGGTCTGCATGTCGCGGCAGTTTGAAAGACCCGGCCCCACATCAACTAAATGTAGTGTTAACTTATCTCCTGACTTATGTCGCATCGTTATACCGTATGATCATAATACAGCTGCCCTTATCGATGCCGTGCCTAGCGTCAAGCGTCCTGCCAACCCGTCATACAGCATGTACGGTGGCCTTGCCACCCATCCATGCCAATTCAAATGCCATGCTGTTGGCTGTACTGAAGCCAGGAAGTTATGAGTCACCGAAATAGATGCTCGCCATGCTCTGAAGGTAGGTTGATGACTCGGATTTCTTTTTTGAATGAGTGAACGTTGGTAGTATAGAGCCAGTTAATGCCCGGCGCACTGTCAGAATTTGGCCTCCTTCCATGTGCCAAGCCTAGCTGTGTTGCAGCCTTCTCGTACCATTGTATTTCTGGACCTTGCACTTACGGTGCACATGAGCGCTGCAGCGTAATGCACGGGTTGATGTTCCTCACTGTAGAGGTTGGCAGAAACGAGGTTTTCATATAAAGACCGGTAGGCTACAGTCATAACCGTAGTATTATTTTTTGGGATTCCAGGCGTTGCGTGATGCACGATATGATTGAATGAATAGGTTGATTTGGCTAACTACGCTTATGGCATAAGCTCAGGTGATTGTGAAATCACCTCGCTAGCTCAAAGAGAAAGAAACCAATTGCAAAGAAATGTAAGATAGGGTAATGTAGTGTAAGTAACTCAAAGAAGTGAATGAAAATGTTCGGGCAAAAACAAGTGGAGAGTATGATCGACCATAGGTGAACAATGCATACGAGCACGAAGACGCCGACGATGCGATCCCCACAGGTGACCGGTGACCGGTGACCCGCAGTATGGAATGCGTGCGCATTCCAAACGTGCGCTAAAGCCGTGGGGAGATGAGACGGCAAGGGAGTAACAGCGACGCGATCCACGGGGGGGACCAGCATGATGTCAATAGCTATGTTCGAGCTGAAACGTGATCAAACCCAACTTTGAGGTTAGGGTTTGTACTGGCGTAATCGACCCCGACGCGCAAGCAGCGAATTATTAACGACGACGTTTTGAACCACTATCCTTTAGTCTGGTCGTTGCACCGTGAAATCTCGCACTCACAGTGTCTACTACACTATGTCACTGTCCATCCATACAGCGGCTCAGAACAGTTCGTCGTCCGTGCTGAATTAACCCCTTGGTAATAATCCACCACTCGTAGATCAACTTTCATTAGTGCGGGCCCTTGTTACTGAAAACCCAAAGCTTATCAACGAGACTGACGCAGTGAGCTCTTTTCTTCGTAGCCTTACCCCTACAGCCAACCCGACGGTCGCAGGACGGTCGTACACCATTGCATTGGGCAGCATCCGTCGGCGCTACCGAGGTCGTGCGTTACCTGGTCGATCAAGGGGCAGACGTCACCAAAGCGGACAGTAGTAGCTGGGCAGCACTGCATATAGCGGGTACGATCATCCACAGTCGGCGAGTAAAGTTTATCTTGCTTATCTTAGTTCCGTATAGTCAGCGCTGGCCACGAGGAAATCGTTCAAGAGCTTATCAGCGCCGGGGCAGACGTAAATCAGAGGAATGATAAAGGGATCACCCCATTGTACGTTATACTGCAACAGTTATGTCGCTTTGCTCATGCCATTCGATCGACAGGCATTATGCGGCTTCCAAAGCACGTATAGAGGTGAACTTCCCCAGTATTCAGTGACTCCACATCTTTAATGTTTGGATGTCCATTTTAATAATTCAGATCGGAAGATACCTGATTCAACGAGGTGCAGATGTGGGTAAACCTCACCACCGGGCTGCGCTCTGAAGCTGACGATCGTTAGATCAATGCGAGGGACAAAGCCAACCAATTACCCCTGTCAGTGAAATCATTGTGAAATGGCTTCCACTCGGCTGATGTGCTCCATTCAGTCATCGGGCTGCAACCACCGGTTCCACCGGATTTATCTCCCTTCTTTTGCATCCCCCAGAAGGTGTGACGACAAAGCCTCGCCTGAATACGGGCGATCGAGTCGGTAAATGAATTTCGACTCTAGAACGTAACATGGGGTAACCGCTCGTTACCAGGAAACACACCGCTTCATTTGGCCATGGAATCTGCTCACGCCGCGGCTGCGGTGCTTCTGATCGAAGCTGGCGCCGATCGCGGAAGGGTACGTGCTTCCTGCAGTTCACCCAATTCCCAGATCTCTGCTCACGGAGGATGGTTGTTACAGACCAATGTCGAGGACATAACACCTGAGAACGTGGACGGCGTTGGTGGTGAGGAACAGAGGAGAGTGAAAGCCTACGTCGTCGATCATTGTGGCCTTCCGTGAAACAAAGCAGTGTAAGATCTGGAATTGTCGCATTATCTGTAGTTGTGTGTGATCACGGGTCATTATTTGGTAGCCTCTTCATTCATTGCGGTGCAACGCCGATAAAGGGGTACGCGTCTCCCGGAAGACATTTTATGAGTTCAGATTCTAGATAGTTAGGCAGGTTCAAGGACGACATTCCTTTTTACTAAGATCCTTTGACCAAACGGTAAAATAGGAACGAACGCGATCTACGATAAATGATGAAACTTAGAACACCATAATTCAATACAGATATCTATGAGAAATCAGAAGACATTTTTGAAGTCAAGAATTTCCACTACACGGAGTCATGAACCAAACGCGACGACGACAAGCTCACAAAGGCCGCTTCGGGAGAAGCTTGATGATGCGATGTTGTTTCACCTCCAGCCCTTCCTTGCCAAAGTAGCGCTCAGAGTCGAACGACCAGTGCAGCGAGCCGACGATCCAGTTCTGCAGCCCCTCTACGTATATCGCGACTTGCTTATCAAGCTCTTCGCCCCACGAAGGGAGCATCGCGCGATTGTCCTCGAAGCGCTGAATCGTGCCCTTGCAAAGTGCACCGACATAGTCCACGGCACCTTGAAGGTCTAGCCCCTGTTCGCGCATGAGGACGACGATCATATTGTGCGTATCGCGTCGAGATTGCTCGACGTTGTAGGAAAAGATGTCCTGTAAATCGAATCAGCTTACAAAGGTGTATGAAAGCGGAGGCATGATTTACGTTGGACCATGTGACGAGGTCGTTGGTGGCTTCTTCCATCGCCATGATCACCGGGTGTGACATGACCTCATCAGGCAAATCGATACGGGCAGCGTATTCGATAAGCGCAAAGCAAGGCTTGCAGCCACTCGTATCTCGCCTGACGGTGATGTACGATTCGAGATCTGGAATGCTTCCTTTGGCGCGATCATCTGCTTGTTTGGCGACGGCAATGAAGAACAGATCCATCGTGTGGATGAACCGCTTCGTGCATCCTGGACCACCGGTCTGGATGAAGCGGCCAAAGAACCTGTTCCGTTTCGAAATCAATTTTTCGACACCACAGAAACACAGAGGCGAGAGAAAAACGCACGACTTGGACATCAGACCCCCAAGCTTGTTGGTCTCAAAGTGGATGGGATCGCGAAAGGCGCCGATACAGCATTCCCGCATTCCCCACGTGTCCGTCACGTCAAATTCATCCAACCAGTCGTCCATGTTAAACAACCAGTTCATGAAGTCTGAGCAGACGCGAAGGTGAAACGCGTCGGCGTCTGGGTAGCAGGCTGCGGTGAGCTCTCCAGCCTTGAGGCCCATAAACTTAGTGACGCGGGGCTCGACGAGCCGGGCCCCTTGTAGCAGCCATTTTTCGGAGGCGCGAGCGACGTTGTAGCAATAAGGGCTGAGAAGCAGAGGATAGTGGCAGTCGGAGACAAGGTCTGGGAGGATGAAGCCAGTGAAGGAGTGCTCAGGAGCATTTTCGTAAGTCGCAGTGGGAGACATGTCGAACGATCGAGGATGGGGGGAAAACCACCAGAATGGCAGGCTATATGAGAGAGCCAGACAATGAAGGGTGACAATTGGTGAAACATGTCAAGTTGTTTTATACCTTTGTCCGGTAACTTTGTCCGGGCATTAAGTCCAGGTGAGTAGCTATCACTCGGAGCTCAAGCGCTCGAGTAAACTGGGTGCCGCCAAGCTATCATGACGGCAGACTAACCAGTTAAAGACAAGCTATGCAATGAGTAAGATTAGAACGAGCTCTTCGAGACGCCAGAACGTTACGCACCGAGATTGACGGAGACAGTCTATCACGCTTTCACAGCTGAGATATCAGAGAGTGCCTTATGTGTTCTCTGTAAAGTGCAGCAAATTTGAAAGAGCTGACCTTGTTCTGTATTTCCACTCGTTGCATGGCGATAGGCCGCGGATAATAAAAATGTACGAAGCCGTTGAGGTCTCCGCGATCGACACACGGTACTTCACCCGAGATTCTAAGGGGATCCGAGACGGAGCGCGACGGGAACGGTTGTAAAACCGGAACCGATGGGTTCACCATCATGAAAACCTTGTACAGGCTACTCAGATCCGATCTATTGCACGTTACACACAGTTTGTTTTTTTATCGCCGGCCGGATCTGAATCATAACTTTGATATACCCCGATGAGGAGTCTGGTTTCTGCAACGGGCACTGGACGAATGGAGGTTATGTGACAAGGAGAGTCATCCGAAAAGATCGTACGTTCCTCGCAAATGTTGGCTCAAGGTCGCCGCATCGGCACACGCGACACGGTCACACTACGACAACCCATCGAATCTGGGGAAGTAGGACGACGGTGTGTGCGCGAACTTCGAAGAGAGCTTTGTGTAGGGTCGCTGAGACACCGTGACGGAGCCTGTGAAACGACATATTGCCTGTCTGATGAGAACAATGAGAGCATAGTTCCATGCGCAATAAGTTGATATGAAAAACTCTGAACCTGCAAGTTATTGTCCTCACCAACTCCGTCGGAGGCACAATCATAGTTGCCGGAATCAGTTACGCACAAAGTCGGTTTCATGTCAGTGCTTACATAACACGGTCGCCTACTTGCAAGCAACGAGGAGGGAACGATGTCCTCCTCAGCGCTACCGCTCAAACTCACCCCCGCATCAACACCAGCGCGGCCTACCTCCACTTCCGAGGTGGCGTCTGGTGCGAGAACACCAACGAAGCAGTCAGTGGCCGCCAACCCTGGCGAAATATCCAGCCCGCACGAACTGACAGCATTCGTAAGTCACATCAACGGCGACCCTCTGTCTTGTCATTGAAAAGCCGTGTTCTAGGTAGAAACGCTGTTGGAGCAGCTCGATGCCAAGTTTGATGAGATGTCGTCGCAGATACTCGATCGGAGTCAGTCTTCCTCGCCTTTTTGTCCGCGTCGCTTGCCCACTCTGACCGACGTACTCCTAGTGGCACAAATGTCTAACCGTGTCGACGCGCTCGAGAACGCGATCCAGGACATAATATCTGGGGATGTGACTACTCCGAATGCATCCCCTACACAGTTCCCTCCAACCCCTGTGCCGCGGCGAAGTGAAAGTAATGTGTCATGAGTCTTCGCGACTATTGGTCCCGCCCCGTACACTGTTCTTGCTTGCATTGAGATCTTCTCTGACAGGTCTCGGATACTTCTGTACTAATCACGATCGAATCATGGTCTGTACCGTTTGTGTGTAATTCCAGTACCCGAGCAGGCCTGAGGTTCCGGCATAAGTCCCACGATTAAGGCCAGTCCTGCCAGTTATCGAGGTACACCATCACAAAAATTGCAAATGTCGTACATCACTGTATACATATTTGTTGGGTAATATATGGCGAGACACTCACCCCGCGAGGTCTTGGAGGATGAGGGGAATATATGGGAAAGTGTAGGACATTGAAGTTCGATAGACTCGTCGGGATCGATCAGAATCGTCGAGCTCGAATGGAGCAATATATTGCTCATCTACAATCATACAGAGCAATGCATTCATGTACACTTTCTACTGATACCCTCCGATCCAGGTTTGGATCCGATGGACTGATACACAA